>KZ112959.1:193045-393785 GCA_002120325.1 Daldinia sp. EC12
AAGAAGCATTAATAGATTCCTTCTTCGTCCTACGTCAACTACCAATTGCGCATAATATAGGTATCGTGTTGTCTTACGAGACGCATGTACTCCGTGCCAACGGGGGATTGCACGTACTTATTTTGTGTAAGAGGCGCGAATAGTGTAAGCGTGTCAAAATTTCGAATGATACATAGGCAATAATCTAGTGCTCACCCAACCCTTCCAACATGACCTTTTTTCAACCCCCCCCCCCAAAAGAAATCATGCATATACCTACTTATGTAGTGTATAGTATGTAGTATGTAGTATGTAGTATATGGTATGTAAGTAAGTCGACTTCGTGTCTGACTTATCTCCAATTTGACCAAGCCAACGCGAGGGCTGGATGGATGACATGATATGACGGTACGATGGTCCCTGTCTTATAGACTAGCAAGGCATCTTTTAGTCAAGTCACTTATAATAGGTAGCGCATAGCGCATAGCGCATAGCGCATAGTGTACGGAGGTAATGTAGGTTCCGATCTACGCATCCATCTATTCGTCAGATCGTAGCAAGTATACGATCCGTATACGTAGCTCGTATAGTAGTCAGGTAGTAGGTATACCATACCATACCATACCATACCATACCATACCATGCCATATTGCCATTAGGTACTGCCATACCCTAAATCTACTTAACCTTACCTCGGCTGGCAAGGCAAGGTAACATGAGCCATGAGCACGAGGTAGTATGAGGTTTATGTTCATGTAGCTATATATGTAGGTACCTGCATATAGGTACATACACACTAATGCATCCATCTATACATGTGTAATATGTAAGTGTGTAAATGTGTAAATGTGTAATGTGTAATGTGTAATGTGCAATGTGCAATGTATGATTGTGGATTACCTTGGATTACCTACCTACCTATAGTGCGTACTACGAATACAACTACATAACCTAGACTCGATAGAATAGGTATACCACCTTATTAACTGCGGCGCGTGGTGAGTACGATTTGTTTGTTTTAATGTTCCCCAAATGTTTCCCTAGGTAAGTATGCATGCACACTTGCGGCCCCGAGTCTAATGAATGCATGGGTGAGGTCTACCTAAAACGTCAGAGAAATAGTGTCGTACCGCGCCAATAATAAGTCGGTAGTATTGGCGCATTGCCGCCTATCGCATTTCCCCCTTACCTTAGGTAGCTATATACGTAATGTACATCTCCAATTCCCATTCCCAAATAGGCGGAAAAAAAGAAAAGAGAGGAAAAAAAAAAAGGTTGATAAGAAGAATGACAGATGATATCCTTGCTTTCCTTCTTTCTCTCTTTTTACATACCATTACCAATGTTTGTATGGTTTAATACGGATTAACTAACTAGGTACCTATCAAGTATTTACCAACGTTCTTTTGGCAACGCTGTAACCTGGAATAGGACTAGAAGAAGATCTAAAGCAGGAGAATCTTGGATGCTTAAAACATCGGTCCATAAGGGATAAAATGACCTCAAAAGGTACTAAGGTATACGTATACGTATACCGGTAGTATGGAAGAATAATAATATAAAACCTTGAAAGTACTATAGGATGTAGCGTAAGACCGTTAGTATATCATGTAACTACCTAACCTACATACCTCATGTATGTATACCGTGGGTAATGTATAGGTATACGTCCAGGTACCTGGCTATGTACTTATGACAAGGTAGATATACATTATAGGCATTAGAGTCGGGGAGCGTATTGCACTACAACCAACTTACCACCTATTACCAACCTACCAACATCCAACCTGACAAGAAACCTTCCGGGGAGTGCTAAAACCTACTGCTACATTATTATTACTATTACTATTATTTTATTTATTAATTATTATTATGATTATGATTATGATTATTTCTCCTTCTCGCTAATTCTATTCCCAATAGAACCTTTCCCCCCGTTCCTTTCAGGATTTTCTTGTCCTTCCCTCCCCTCGAGTCAGTCGCCTGCACAACGCCCACCACCTCTCACACCCGAGTCTAGATAGCCGGTCTAAACGATACGTGTGTATTAGACGACCTTGGCAAATTATTTCTATGGTTGTCGGTGTTAGTGGATAGCATAACCAACCCCCATGCTTTCCTATATGATTGCGCATCCTACTTATTGATTTCTTCCCTCGTTATTATTATTTTTCTTCTCCCAGCTACTCCCAGTCACTCCCAGTAACTCCTAGCTACACCCAGCTACACCTGGTCGCACCCTGCCAAGCCCCATCTACAGACCCATCGCCAGACCCATCGCCCCGGCGCGTTCCCCAACGCGCATCAGCAGACCGGCATAAGGCCAGCATTAAACTAACATCGTCGTCATCGACATTATTTAAAACGCGAATTCTAACACGGCGCAGCAGGAAAAAAAATACGACTGCCGAGAAGAAGAAGTCTTGGATAGAAAGAGATAAGGTTCGAAAAAGATACTGGACTAAAAGAAAACGGAGAAGGAAAAAAAAAGAAAAAGAAAAGAAAAGCAGCAAGAAGTTATACGAAGATACGCCATCATCGCGACTAACAGAACATCACCCACCGCCGAAAATTCCGTCATTCCACCAGAAAGTTTCCTACATCGCCGGGACCCTGTTAAATGGGAGCCGCATCGACAGGCCTTGTCGAAACGGGGATCCATACTTGGATAGATCGACTGCATCCGACTCCAACTATTGG
Organism: Daldinia sp. EC12; assembly: GCA_002120325.1. Lineage (NCBI taxonomy): Eukaryota > Fungi > Ascomycota > Sordariomycetes > Xylariales > Hypoxylaceae > Daldinia > Daldinia sp. EC12. The sequence goes on from KZ112959.1 coordinate 195,725, forward strand.
ATTGGATCGGGCAACTAATAAGACTATTCGATTTGTCTGCCACACGAATACCTAATTAAACACGGTCACCCTTTTTTTTTCTTCGGTACTAACGATCGATCCATATCCACCGCCCACTATTATTGATCGGTCAGGTCGGTATAACTCACCTAAAAAGTATCTAGTTTAAGGTAAATGAAATACTTACTTACTCGCTTTTGCATTCCCTTTTCTTTTCTACTCTGTTTACTCTGCCGTCATAAACCTCTTGTCCCCATCCATCCTATACTATTTTCTTAATTGTTCACCTACATTCCTCGTCTAAGATACCATACCTTCTTACCTAGGGATAACCCGAGAGGTACCTTTACTTTGGTATCTAACTAAACATAGTAGTATACCTCTTGCACTAGTGTTATCGTGTTTTTTTATTACACCAGCCTTATTCCTAATTCTTGTTCATCTATCTTCTGCATTGTATCCTTAAATAGGATAGACTAGAGTTGGCGTTACTTGCTGACCCTTTTTTCCAAAAGAAGGATTTTCCAGCTGCGGATGCGAGGAGGGCGAGTGCTTCTGACCTGGCGTATTATCGGAAGTTTCATACGATACATGGGAAGAGAATAGAGGGTAAAACGCCTTTGATGATTTTATTCGATTAGTCACTTGTGAGGCCGGTCATCAATAATTTCCTAATCTAATGCTCCATCTTACAGGTGCTTCTATAGGTAAGTATTTTATTATATCTCATCGAACACGTATATCAGTCACGTTCACTTTCCTGCATATCCCTTTTTAATTCTTTTTATTTTTTCTACTATTTCTTTTCTTTATTTGGCGTATCAAGCCCACCATCATCTACCGTCTATGTCTATCGTCTATCGTCTACCGTTCATCACCCTTATTTACCTCAAGGTATATAACTAATAAGATAGTGTCTGTCTTGCACATATACATACACGTACGCATACACATATATACATACGTACTTATTATATACACACATCCACACATCCACGTACATGCACATATAGGTACCTACCTATACGCTCATACAGCTTATACACGTACCTTAGGTATCAAAGTAGTTATTCACTTTTTAACTACTCGTCCCTAGTTACCAAAAGTCCCTTAGCCCACTACCCCTCCTCTTCGGATGCCAGCTGTCGTAGGTTGATTTCTCCCGAGCAACTACATAGAAGAAATAGCTTGTGGGATGGGCAACCAACTCCTTAGGTAACCAATATTAGTTACCTTGTTCGTTTCTTTCGTGCAACCCGTCTTCCTCAACACGTCACGCTAATAATAATACGCTATTTTTTTTTTCTCATACTCATCAATAATAACATTGACGTACACGTTAGGTCTGACAAAACATTTCTACTCTAGGCTTTTCTACCAATTTACCTTCCCACACGCGCGCATAATACCCTATTGCTACCTTGGTTTCTGTAATTTCGCAGATACTATCCCGCAGTCACTTTGAAGCGATAAATAGGTAGCTTACCCAGGTAAAAAGCAACATAAGGCACGCGACAAATACTTATTCGCCCATGAGTCAATCAACTTAGTCAAACGATCGTGTAAGCAAAGCAAAGCAAAGCAAAGCACAGCACAGCATAGCATAGCATATTGGATATACGCTCTGGTCATAAGAGAGTACCGTATCTATTGGTAAGTATTTTATCTCCCTTTTTTCAACTCTGCCCCATTGTACCCCTGTCTATTATCTTCTATCCCATCTATATATCACAATGCGATCCGCGTCCCCACCACGGCTATAACACAATACCATACCGTATCATACACACACCTCACTTTCCCATCTTTTCTTTCTTTTTCTTTTTTTTTTTTTTATTCTTTCCTCTTTTCTTCCCTTTTCCTTCCTTCCCTCCGCTTTTTTTTCACGTCATCGTTGATATTTTCGGTTGACATCGGAAATTAATATGATGAACGGACCTTTCATGCATCGTCATACTTGATCACACACTTACTTGCACTTATACCTACGATCCACTATCGTATCATTTCCAACAGCATTTCCTATCACTCTGTACTGTGTCTTACATCGCATTTGACGACGCGAAGTATTTCTTGGTGCATGCGAATTTTACAAGGTCGCTAACGACTTAACCTTGAATACCTGCTAATATATATGTTATATAGCAAGTGAAAGTTTGGTTGGGGATTGGACGGATGCGCATCTAGTCGGCGTCATGTCTGCCAAGAAGGAATCTTTCGGATCACATCCGGAGGACTGGGAAGAAGCAGAGAAGAACCATTGGGAAACCACCAAGTACGCGAGAGAGAAGGAGGATATGAGAATCCACCAGGAGTATCGTGTCCATGCAGACCAACTGAGAGCTCAGCTTGTCCGCTTATACGACAGAAAGACTCAGCTTCAGCAAGAGTTGCAGGCGATAGAAGGCGACATTGAGCATCACGAGAAGCAGCAGGAGCGACTGGTTAACGAATTCGATGACAATGAAGCTCGTCTTGCATCCCGGCGCAAAGCCGAAGACGAGGCGCGAGAGTCATTTTTTGCGCGTAACCGCGAGGAAGCGGCGTCTAAGGAGAACGTACGACCTAAGAGCAGTAACGGAGCCCGTCGCCAACCTAGTCGTGATTTGTCATCGCAAGTTAATGGCGCTGGATGGACTAGCATTAACGGTTCGCGACGTCGTAGTCGCCGTGAAGAAGAGGAAGAGCCTCCTGCGGATCCAGGTAACCTTTTAAGCAGCATTTATCACAACCCCGTGGAAGAATCCGATTCGCTCAATGGCAGATCTATGCCTCTACGTAGCAGCAACAACCGCGGCCGTCCTAGCCTGATTTCTAATGGTGTGATTACGGAGACTAGTACAGATGCCCCCGATGGTGTTCTAGCAGCTCGAACAAAAGATAGGCCCCTGAAGCCTAAGCAGCGACACAGCTTACCCAGTCTTCCAGCTGCAGCCCGTTCGCCGAATGGCAGACCATGTAAGTCACCCTTTTCATATCGTTTTGTTTACATCTCTAATGACGCCTTTCTAGCAATCCCTGAGCTGATTGGCGAGGTTCCGACGAAACCCTCGTCCGGCCGACGATCGTTGCCAAGTGCTAAGGGTTCTGTGCCACCGACGGAAAGGTCAACTCCAGCGCCTATCGAAGCTCAAGAGATTACCCGTGAAAGGTTGGCGCTGCAAGACGACGGAAAAGTCATGACCGAGCCTTCGATGTACGCCGGTATCCCTCTCGAACGAATCGACAAGGATCATCCGTATTGGGACCCCGAATGGGAACCGTTGGAATCTATCATTCAACCACAACTGGACAAGTGGAAAGAGAAGCTGGACCAACTTAGAAGAGACCCTCAATCCATTCGCCATACGGTCTTTCTTGCCAACCGCCAAGTCAATAGAGGCCAGTCCGTCGTTAACTTCCTTAGAGATGGAGAATGGCACCCGTATCAGTTTGTTGGAAAGGAGATGATGAACAAGTTCTATAAGACGTTCATCAACTACGATACAATGTTCCGTCTAGTGAACGTACACGAGGAGCTGAAGAAATTCGACCTGGACATGACGCCTCTTGAATGGCTACGGCAACGAATGTACGATATCGCGGAAGCGCAGGGGGACAAATTCAATCTGTCCAAGATAACCCACGATTTGTATCACGACGCTAGTCTAAAACTCTTGAGAGAAAAGCATGGCTTTGGCAACATCGGACGACCTTCAGGTTATAAGCTTAGGGAGAAAGATCCGGAGAAGGCAGCGGCCAAGAAGATTAAGCAAGAGTCGACCGGCTCAGTGCGACGCAAGGCCCGCCGCTCTATTGGACAAGTTGACCCGGATGACACGCCTAGCATTGAGGATATGCAGAAGGGATCGGAACAACCTCAAGAAGTTCTGGAGCCTGTAACGCCTCGCCTGCAAAAGCGTCAGCGCCTTGAGCCAGCGCCTTTGCCCTCGCCTCCTAAGCCGGAACCTGAAGAGGACGACCTTGAATATAGCGGCTGGACGTCGACGGACTCCTTTTCTGCCGGTCGAATCATGCACATGGACTGGCGCGTATATCAGATCAAGACTCACGATTTAACCACGAGCACAGAAGTTACGCAATACTGGACTTGGAAACCGGAGAAGGGGTTATTCGAACATCAAGTGCTGCGAGACGTCCATCCTAAGGTGACCTGGGGGTTTTATCAAAAGCCGATAAACTTCGATCTAGCGGTAGACGAGATCAAGGAGATTCAATACGGACCAGACAGCCAAAAGGTGCTGGTATCCGTCACCGACGAGAAACGGAACTGTGTGCTAGCCTACTTCAAGAGGGAACGAACCAAGAGGCGATTCCTTGCCTTCGCTAAAAGAAAGGGTATTAAGCTCGTCAAGAGCACCGGGTAAGCAGTTCGAAACTATGGCAATGCAACTGTTCTATAAAGGGATTATCGCTAACAACTCGGTTTGTAGTGCACAACTCGAGAACTCGTGGGACACGATGGAATCCAAGACGATGCCGAATGAGGATTCGGATACATAGACGCATTCAACTGCCCATATTATCATTTAATCCCACCTTTCGTTATTATTTCCTTTTTTTTTTTTTTCTCTCGATTTTTAGAATTGGTCTTTTGCGGCATTCTACGGATATCGACATCATCTGTCGACAACGCGAAGGAATTTAATACAGGATCACCGCAAGGAAACTGGAGGCTTTTCGTCGTCATCGTCATCGTCATCGTCATTTTACTCGGTTCAATAGCAACACCCGTTTGCATTTTGCGTCTCTCATTGTTTGTTGGTTTGTTTCTTTTTTTTTTTTTTTTTTTTTTTTTCCCATAAGAGTATAATCCATGTTCGTTTCTCTCTTCANAGGTAGCTTTTTAAAATGTTTAAGCCCGTGTTTTTGTTTGTTGGTTTTTTTTTTTTTTTTTTTTTTTTTTTTTTTTTCCCATATATCTCGCGGCATCAGCATGGATGAATTTGGCAGGGCGGGAAAATCGGCCGGACGAACGGATGGACAAAAGGGTGGATAAGGTGGACACGCGCGCCTCAAATTAAGGCAAAGCTGGCTAATAACGAGATCAGAAATACTGAAGAGGAAGAGAAGGATGGGATGGGTTTAGTGGCGACACGACCCTCCCCCCTTCTGCTACTTGGCTCGCCTTGTATTTTTGCACGGACGTTTGGGTCTGATCTCGCCCAGTCCGATGCGTATTTGCATTACTTTTTTTTTTTTTTGTTGTCTTTTGGGTTTCTTTCCTCCCATTTTCCCCCTTACTCCCTCTAATGATTGAGTTTGTACACTACCCACGTATGTACTTGCATAGACAGGCCGTTATGGTCAGGAGATATGGCGAAAAGGGCATAGGCTAATGGAATCTGCGTTGCGTTATGTTTTTGTTTTTGTTTTTGTTTTCTGGCTCCTATTGGCTTTTCCGCTTGTACTATGGAAGCTAATTAACTACATTTTGATCTTTGTATGAAAATGAGGAGAGAGGGGAAAAAAGCATTAATACAAAAATAGCTTTCTCCTACTTCGTAAACGTTTACTGGTTCGAAGAGACTTGGTTTATCTACATATGAAGGATGGCTAGTAGTGTAGGCTGCAGGATACATAGTATATAAAAAAGTAAGGGATTGAATTCAAAGATGGGGGGGGGGCAGACAAGTCGAACTCCACCTTTCGGACACGGTACGATACGATACGATACAACATTACTCCATTAGGGGAAATAAAAAAAAAAGGAAAAAGGAAAAGAAGAAGAAAAGGCCCCACAGGTTCCCGACATTCTGGCATAGGCATGTACTATGTAGGCGGATCCCTGTTGAAATCTGTAATGCGTAAGGGCCCCATACCTAGGCCATACATACATAGGCACAGTAGCGGCAGATCCCAGGCGCTCGTGGCAAAGAACAGGTGAAAAAAAGGGACGCGCGTGGCCCCCCCAAAAAAGTTTGGGGGATAAGGCGGCCTGTCCGACGACCCCTGACATTTTTCTTTTTTTTTGCATGCTTGCTTGCACGGCTTGCTGCTGGTCTGCTTGCTGCAACCACTGATTTATGCACATACATTATTATGTACTTGTGCATGCTGTTTCGCCGCCACTACTTCCCCTGCTTTCCTATCGACTGCAGGCGGGCAGGCCAGGCCGGGAGGAAGCGGGCTCTGGCTATTATGCATTAGGTAGATACCAACTAGGTACACTACAGGCATTGTACATTGCATATAGAATAGCATTATGGAAGTAGGTAGGTGCGCAAGAGTTTATAACAACAAATCGGGTTTCTATCATTACCATTACCCGTGCTAGCAAGCTAGTTGAAGTGTAAGTGACGACCGATCATCTATTCTAACTTAATGATTTTTGCTCCAATGGTAACCTCGTCTCTTCCTGTTTAACCATTCAAAACTAGCATTATCCATTAGAGTGATATGCAAGTTCTCCAGGTCATCCTCTTGTTGTAATCGCGGGTCCAAGTTCCAATATTCGCCAATCTCTCGAGCCGATTCTAGTAGCCGGTCCTGGAAACCCGGATGGTAAACTTTACGGAAATCGCCCTGAATCCTTGAACTGGCGTCAATGAATGTCTCTGGGCTAAACTTCACAGACATCCAAACGAAGGCCATCGTAAACGCAATCCAATGCTTGGCCTTCTTTGCCGTGTCGGCTCCCGTCGATCGACGGAACTCTACAGACCCGGATTTACCTTCTTTTAAAGGCCGCAGGTTCCACGCAAAGTATTTGGATGGACTTATAAAGTCTACAATCTCATATCGGTCCATTGAGTCGAGCTTTTCGTATATCGACTGGATGCCTTTCAAAGGCCCCTTCTCTTTCAGTTCTCACCGAACTCGCATCAGAAGCAGAAGGGTAGATTTCTGTCCTCGTCGAGAACCCTTTCTTTCTCTGGGCTCGGCACAGATCGCTACTCTGGAGCAGACTCTGACTGCCAACTTCTTCTATCAGAACTCGATTGTTCGCTATGAGAACTCATTGTGTATAAGGGGAATATCTATCTAGTTTTTGGCGGGAGAGAGCAAGGGCCAAGCAGTGAAGATAAATCAGCATGATGATGATGATGATGATGATGATGATGATGCTTGGGAGAAGGAGAGATGTCAAGTGGCATAACCCAGACCTTTATATACCTACTTATCTCTCATAACGTAGTGCTTAAACTCGACCTATGAGGCTACCTATCGCCTTTCAATACCTTCACCACTCCCTTTTCAACCTAGTGGTTGATGCTTTACTTCTTCTAGCACTCTTTATCACTGACTTATCCTACTCGCCTGCCTTCTAAACTTTATGAGGATTCCTAATTCAATTTAATTAAAGATCTGGCACTCGCATCCCAGATAACAAGACGCGTTTTATACACAACACGATATTTATAGTAAAATCGCTGACCGAACAAGTCTATTCCTAACGAATACCTAGGTACCCCTTTATTTTCCAGTATCAATTCCGAACCTCCACCACTCCTAACTATAATGTTGATAACCACGAAAACGACCAACGTGTCCCATATTGGAACCGTATAATACAAATCCATCGCTGGGTGTTGAAAAGCTCGAATAAAGAAGAAAAGCCCCCGTTACCTCGTACCCGCTACCGGTGAATATTCCCGTCTTCTAACCTAAAGCCAATTCCTATGGCTGATAATAATTTCGAACACAACGCCAGACCTGGACCCTTAAAATATCCCTAACCGAACGGAGACTATGGGTCGACATCGCCGATAAATCGAAATGTAAGACCCTTAAGTTTCTTGTCGTTAAGTTGGATTTCGCACCGGACCACGTCGTATTTGTCGGTCTCATATAGTTGGAGGCAATGCTCCTGGTCCAGATTTTCTACGAGAAATGCCTGGCCCTGTACCTCCTTTTTGTCGTCAAAACTTTCAACTAATGCCTTGTACTTGCCACCCCACGTCTTTAGGGTGGCGCGAGCCACGCTCGCAGGGCGGTACGAAGGCTCACAGCCCAAGAGTCGCTTCAAGACCGATGGGTCACCGAGAGTACCGTAAAAGAAGTACCAGACTGGGTACTGATTCTGTGATGGAAGCAGCCTGGAATCATCCATCGAGTTAACGCGGTACTGTGGCATGGTGGCGTCAATTCCGAGGGTGGGATACGCCGACCACGAGGATAAGTCCTTCTCTGCTTTTGAATATCGGACAAATGTGGGCTGGAACTGTGTTCCTTGGTCGGAAAGGTAGTTGAGAAGTGCCTCTTTAGTATCGGCACTGACCTTGCAGAAGATGGTAGGTTCTCCTGAGTCATCTGTGCCGCTAAACTCTGGTGGAGTTTCGAGTAGTCGAGCAGCCGATTTCACATGTGCCACGTCGCTGAATGGCCCTTCGAGCTTCAAGAGGTAGAAAGAGGGTTTGCTGGCTTTTCCCTGGGCCTTTTGAGGTACGGCCATGCTAGTACGAGCGGCTAAGCTGCAAGAATGTTCGTAGGCCTCCTTGTCGTATCCTTGCGCTTCCTTTTCCACACATACAATATCCCAATGAGAATCTGTAACAAGGAGGCGAGAAAGATCCGTTCTGTGCTCTTGGATTTTCTGTACAGCTTGGGTGTATGTGTAACCGAATAACGACTGCCATCTCTTGATGTCGTCGCTATCTATCTCGTCTAGTTGTTGCGGCTGCTGGATAGCAACCTGAGCCATTGACTCAAGCTCGTCTAGGAAGTCCATGGCTGTAAAATATGACAGTTAAGAGCTTTGGCTGGATGTCTGAGCCTCGTAAATAAAATAGTGGATGTTGAGTTGTTGGATATTGTCGCAAGTTGAATGAGAGAGTGGTTATCAATAACCTTTTTCTGCAACTTGAAAGCTAAAGGTGATTGTATATTGGTAGTACTCAGTTTGACAATTGTGAGCCCAGGAAGACATTTCACAGGGGAGAGCGAGGTTATTTATTTATATTTCCTCTATCATGTTTCCTTGAGTACGTTATCTCTTAGATTTAAGTTATCTATTCCATAGTTCAAAGGTTGATAACTTGAACTAAGATTTATTCACAGTAAGTAAACAACTTGATAGCTGAGCCACGAACTTAGTTGGTCCACGAAGCAGTAATTTTGGTAATAAAAAAAGAGAACTAGATTGTGACCAACCTGCCGTTTTGTCGTAGCGCTGGAACTATCATAACTTGTCCAGCATGCCATCTGAGCTCTGATTCGAAATACTCCTCTGAGGTATAGCAACAACAGTAAGATACTATCACATGAACTGGTATTTACCTAGTCATCGTTTAAAGATTTCTACGAATACATATAGATTAATAGCTCTTGTGCATTTATAAAAACCTATCACCCCTAGCCCCTGAGTCGAATACGTCCTTCCGTGAATAATACATGTAAACAAGTATACGCATTTGAATCATGTTAATTACGTAGGTAGTCTTTATTCATCATCCCATCGCAGCCGGCATCCAATGCGTCTCATATTGTAGCACTGCACCTAATGAGATACTTCGTAGTAATAATAACCATGAGCTCACCTGAAAGTAATAAAATGTGCCCCATTCTCACCCCAAGCAAAGAATATACTTACACTGTTTTAAGTCCAATTTCTCGACCCAAAAAAAAAAAGGAAAGAAAAAAAAGAAAAAAGAAACTCCTAAATCTTAACAAAAACCGGGTTCATCGGATATTACTCTATACAAGCTTTATTAAATTTCTGTAAAACGTTTGAAGAGTCAAAGTGGGGGGCATCTTTGACATCTTTTCTTCAGTGCGAGCTAACTGGACCTTACCTTACAGGTACCTACCTAGGTAGGTACTTAGTCATCCCGGAAAATCTTATCAAACCTAATCCGCAACCCCCCACTAAATCCCGTTATCGATTTGGTTCCGTATCGCGATTCTCAACTCGCAAGTTCATCATCTCAAATTCGAGATTCTACATATAACAGCTACCTAAGTTAGAAAAAAAATAAGAAATTTCTCGTGCGCTCCATGTGAGCCAAGCAGCCGAACTACAAGATGCTGTACGAGTTAATTGGAGTCGTAGGTCCTCTCTTTATTACTATTGCTTTTTGATATATCTACTAATAGCCAAGTAACAGGTCCGACCGGGCAATCTTGCCGAGGTGAAAGAGTACGTTTCTCGAGTCTCTCGACCTTGACCTTGACCTTGACCCGACTTTTGTCGAAACCAATCTTCTTGAACAAAACCCGCACCTCAGAACCTAGAAAACCCCAACCCCCCCAACGCTAACGCTAACGCTACCCCCCCTTCCTTGCAGAATCGTCCTAACCGCCGGCCAGCTGATCCTCCAGCAAAAAGGCGTGATCCGTGGCATATCCAACTGGGGTGTCTTCCTCCTGCCCAAGGCCACGAGCGTGCACCAGATGCGTCACCACTCGGGCCACTACTTCGCCATGCGCTTCGACGCCAGCGTCGCCACCCAGGAGGCCGTCCGCAACATGTTGGCCCTCGACCCCCGCATGATCCGCCACGCCTCCGTCAAGCTCGGCGACGGCAAGCTCGCTACCATGAGCAGGTTCGGCGCCCCCACGTGGTCCAGTTAAAAAACAAAAAAAAAAAAAAAAAGTTCGGGTCGTACCGAGAACACGGGGTGAAAGTAAAAGGACGGGCTGGGAAAAGGCTGGGATGGGAAAGATCACGGCCTCGGAGTATAAGTCGGGCTTTTTACTCGACCTTGGAATTGGGAGGGTATTGTATATATAATAAAGCTTTAAAACCCACCTTACCCCGAGCCACCGTCTCCTTGGACTAAGGGGTCATAAACCATCATCGCAGATGCGGGGACAGCAGTGTGGTATTAGTATTAGAGTCGGCAAGGAGGATATCTACCTACCTATACTATATACCAGGTAGAAGATGGTCCATTCAAAGGGTTGGATGACATGGACCGCTGAGCTAGCTAGCTGCTGATATACTTGCACGCTGTATGAATATGACACAATATGAATAACATAAATAAAGATAACCCGCTAGCTTGTCGTGCGTATGATACAGATATGGGCATAGGCAAAGTTATTAGATAGGCCCCGAGCCATAATGCTGAACACGAGGAAGAGTACTGTTCTTCGAGTGATTCTTGTATAAATGTGAGACGGGTATAACATTTACGTCTTCTACTGCATATTGTTTCGCCCCCTTTCTACCTACCTAAGTGCTATGTCTACACCGGCCCTCGACTTCGGGCTTACCTGTCAGAATTGTAGTAAATCGCATTAAAAAAAGAACGCCATATGAAGACAGGAATTCGCTCGAATCCGTTCGTGATGTTTATAATAGGTATATTGATTATTGTTTGTACCATCACTACCTTTGCTGCGCCTTCTTAAGGGGCTAAGGGCGGTGATGGTTTAATGCAAAGCAAAGCTACTTCTCTTCTTTCGCAGCGCTATGGAGGTATCGCCTATATCGTTTCGCTTATTGTACTAGGCGGATTTACCGAAGCCTGTTCACGGCTCTCGCACCCTCCCCATGTCCTGCCCTACTATGCTACTATACCCCTCCATATCAAAGTCCGTTCCAATGAATGGGACGGATAGTGAGGTGACTAAATCGACTGGGCTCAGGAACAACCGATCAAGCATCAACGTCCATTTCCGATGACTTGCGTTTGTACCAAGCTACAAAGTCATCGATAACGCCAGGCCATGCTCCATCTTCACTCCAGAAGCTTAGTGCTTCGTCTGCCATGCTCTTGAGCGCAAACTCGTATGTTTGATTCCACATATCGCGGCTGACAGAGCGTGTCCAATTCTCTCGCAGGAATGTAATCCACTCAGCGAGCCAATCTGTGCCTGTCGTCTCTCCAATCCATAGCATGCCTGGCTTCTTGAAAAGGAGCTCCCAGTACAAGATTGCGTTGTCCAGGGAGAGAGCCCGTTGGTCTCCTTCTCGACCCACGACGAATGCGTACCGGTAGACTTTACGAAATAGGTCTCGATCCTTGCCCAGTGACTCGACGAGGCGCTTGAAAATCTGCTTCTGGCTTTCGATCTTAGCTTCAGCCCTAAATTACAGTTAGTTTCCCGTGCTGATCGGTAGCCATTGCTTTGGATGCATTTTGGATTAAATACTGCGCAAATTTGCAATAAATCGCGCGGGCACATCACTCATCGGCAGTATGCGATCCATTATATGAAGACAAATCTGCTCTAGGGGGAATTCATAATGAGAAGACTTACGCTGGTTGAGCTTTCCAGCCATTCACGAATCCGGTTCGGGTGATCTCGCCTATAGTGGGAGCTTGAACGAGTTCCATAGCAAGAAAAAGCGACGCGCCTTCGAGATCGACGCCGATAGAGGTCAGATAGGCCATGGATGAATCCGCGCCGAGCGAATCTTTGGGGTCCTCTTCAGCATCTGTATTGCGGGTTAGCAGCTTCATGTTTTAAATTGACAGTTATCCATACTTCTTAGACCGTCAAACAGCTTTGTGAGCTGTGTATCTTTGGTTGTAGATGATGCGCCGGCATTACTCTGGAAGTATCTGGATAGCACATAGTTAGTAAAGATAGGTTCGAAATACAGCTCATATATACCCAATAGATGTTCACAAGATGTGCGACTAGAGGATAGACAGAAACAGGCCTGACGACTAGGCAATATAAGGCAAAACAAGATTGTTTCGACATGATCTACACTATACATGACATTTAACAGTATGGCGATCTAACGACCAAGATCATTTCGACGCTATCGATAGATAACCAACAGCGAGCGATTCGCCACGTCGCGAATCTCGATACCCATTCCGATGGGACGCACAAGAAGTTGTGAGACCACAACTCCACCGCTTTCCACATTCGGTGCTACAGGATGACGAACTCGTTGTCTCATGAAGAATATACGCAAAACGCCGACGATACACCCAAGGTACCAGAGAATATAAAGCGACTCATAGAATACCTGCAATAGGAATGATTAATATAAAAATGAAAACGACTTACGAATCAACAGCTTCATTCAACTTGTAGCCTGTGTTCTTGAGATACTGTAAAGTAGCTTCAGTTAGCACGGGACCATCTCGAGAACAGATATGTTGGTGTGGTTTTGGGCAACAAAATAAAAGGAATAAAACAAAACAATTCGGTCGTCATAATAGGCATGTATACCAAACGCTCATAAGACACATAGATGGGAAGAAACGAAAAAAAAAAAAAAGCGTACGCGGGTGGCAGTCTTCTCCGAAGCTCCTGTGATCGAGACGAAGCTGGCTACCGCCGCTCTCTGGACGGAGGATAGCGGTGGCATCGCGTCGACTTATATCACTTAGATATCTGTAAGTGACCTCGGAGGCAAATACCGGATATGTATAGGTAAATGGTCTAGTCGACGAGGACCCGTAGATCGGCCCCTCGACAACTAGAGGGTAAAAATATGCTGGTCGTTCGAGAAGGGGTGCCGCTCGTTTATCCCGTGGTATAAAAGCGCATGTCGCGACCGCTTTGTTGGTACCAAGAGGTTCGGTAGTGGGGGCAAGCTTCGGCGATTGGTATGCGGAGGAGGGGTGATTTACAACTTTCGGCGGGGAGTGCGGATAATACGTAGTTAGTCGGATCGATAAACGCCGAAGTGATGTTTCGCTGAAGGCGAATATGTAAAAATCGCTTGTATTTCAGACTCAGACTAATTCTGATTGTGTTTGTTTTGTTTAGAAAGGATGGAAAAGTAAGACAATGGATGCAGCCGTTAAAGTTGAAAGGTCTCCAGGTTGTTGGCGTAGATAATTTGGGTATTTGTGGTGGGGCCAGCATTACGCTAGGTACCTACGTACTACAGATGTAATGAATTTATTGAGATGGAAGGAGCGACCAAGACATATTTGGGCATCACTCATCACCTAATCCGCGCATACATGTACCTAAAGTACACATTGCGTAAGGTAGGTACGGTGAGCACCTATAAAAAAAAAGGAGGCAAGTGGCTCCAATAAGTGCCTACCCAACTGGAAAGAGTGGATAACAACAGTATAAGTTGTGCCACTATCTTGACATTAGGTACATAGTACCGGCTTAAGAAACGTAAACCGGAGTATACTAAGGTAAGGTAAGGTACGTCAAGTAACTGCAGTAAGCTGTTAAAAAATAATCAAGAATTCATCATTGCGTACTATACAGTAACGAGTCAGAGTGCCATTGTGTTTTAACATGAATATTATTTCCACTCTCATCATCATACCAAGTCGGCTCCTCGTCCCATTCCTACCTGTACAGCTGGTTAGGTGAACAATGTTTCTTCCATACGAACGAATTACCAATAATGTATAGCTAGCGGAAACGAAAGAAGGGTATCGTGTGATAACTGCGACTCCCTCCTCAGTATATGCTCATCCTCTTAGAAAACACTGGAAAAGGAAAATAAAAGGAACACAGCAATGCAAACTCGCCAACTCCAATGAGGGGCAATACACTCTCCACAAGCCCAAAGGTATGCAGTCTAGGGTTATGCAACCATTAATATCTCAGCCCCCCTTCCCCTTCCCCCCTTCCCCCCTTAATATGCAAACTACTACTCGTCGATATCTTGTCCCACCGGTTCCTCCGCTCCAGGCCTTACTTGAAAAATAATCTTGCCCTTAATTGTTCCTCGCCGGGAGTTCTAGTCGCCAAGGGGCATACCCTCGAGCTCGTCGAGCAGGCGGCGCCAATTGTCAGCCAACATCTCTGAATATTTGACACGTTCCTGTGCCCAGTCCTGGTTCCATCGGCTGACGTGGAATTGAGTCTGCTGAAAGTAGATAAGCTCGTCACGCAGGCACTCCTTTACAAAGATAGAGCGGTTGTGCTGGTTAACGATAGATTCCTTATCCTATATTATATGTTAGAAGCTTTTTGCATTAGGGGCGAACGGTAAGTAGGTACGAACCTTTATGATAGCTTCAACAACCTTTTCGATCTCTCCAGGCTTGACCTCTGGCTTGGCTCGTAAACCCGCAAGCTTCGTCTCGTTATTCTGGATCCGTCGTTCTAGGTACGGGATATTGTCTTTATCTAATCTTTCTCTTCGATCAAAAAGTTCCCTAACACTGACGAGAGCGTCGCGCTGCTTCTTTAGGTCTTCTAACACACCAGCATCCCACGCCTTACTTTCATCCTCCATCAAGCTTTGGGTCGTTTGCAGGTGTCGGCTCATAGCAACAAGACCGTCATTCAAAAGAGGTACGTCGTTCGTATCAGTAGCGTATGTATCCGAGCTCGCTTCGGTAAGGGATGTTAGAGACACAGCTAAGCGACCGTGGTCAGCTGCTACGCCCTCGCTCCGCTTTACAAGACGGTCCATGATGTTACAAGTTGAGATGTACAATTCGGCGGATCGCTTGACACCTTGTCTCGTGCGCTCGAAAAGTTCCTCTAACGAGGATGGCAGGGATTCCTCGAGGCCGGGTGGTAGTGGCCGGCCGGTAAATTCGTCAACCACTGAGATAGCTGCTTGCTTGCGCCATACTGCCAGTTCCTACGACTCGTTAGCTCAAAATATAAGAATGTTGGTATCATTTAGTCCATACCGTTGGGACAGTCAAGAACATTATAACAAGCTGCTCCTGACCTAGAATAGGGTGCCGGACTAGCGTATTCAGGAATCTGGCCAGACCGCGTCTTCGCTTCTCAATAAACGCGCCATCGTTGGAAAGGTGGTTGCCATTGACTGCAACCCTCTTGGGTGGGAGAAGAGGCAATGCCCGAAAAGGATATCTCTTATGCAAACAATCAAGTAACCATACGAAATCGCTATATCTGCGAATAACTTTGCTGCCGCGTCGCGAACTCGTGACCTCGTAATTGTGGTGTTGGAATAAAAATACGCCCTCTTTCTCCGGCATCAGCGAAACTGTGATGTTCTCCTCAACTGCAATGCCAGACCGACCACCACTAATGGTCCTAGAATGGCTAGTAGTTGGGTTAGCACCCGTATCGCGACCTTCTCTATCGCCGGGACCTCCAAAAGGGTTTGCCGGGTGATGCGAGGATGCTTCACCAAGGCCTTCGGCGTTGTTTCCGTCGAAATATCCCCAGCCACCAGAATTCGAAGCTACGGAGCCACCAGCAGACTGGGGAACAGCGCCACCGGCTGAAGCCATTGTGGAGGTAGTAAAGTTGGAGGTCGTGCGAGCGTGCATATCAGGGGTATCGGAATGGCCGTAACCATTACCATTCAGTAGATTAGCATGGTTGGTACCATTAGTCTTGGGCGACTCTCCGTGGTTATGGTGTCTGTGGACATCAGACGAATTCCACGGATCGTCTTCGGGACCGTCCATGGATGGTTTTCTACCTCGGGATTGAGGACCGAACGGGGTGGGCAGATTTTCGGGTTGCTGGGGTGGTTTTGCTGCAAGTTCTGCAGTGTCTGGAAAGATGGGTTTCTTGGCCGGCGCTGATGATAATTGGGCTTGCGGCAAGTCTGCAATAGGTTGGTATTGTGATTTAGTAGGATGTAATTTCTCGGCGAATAACGTAAATATCCCCGCAAGATGATGCACAGGGCAGCGCAGGGCAGCGCAGCAGCGAAGATACGATAAGACAGGCTAGCCCATTGGACGACCAATGCGATTCGCCAAACGAACGAAAACAAGGCAATAAAAATATATAACAAGTTGATTTCCCGGGGAATACGAAAAAGAAAAAAAAAAAGGTTATGTGGATCACTTACTGCGTCTCCTTTCATCAACACCGTCTAAACTTATAGATTCACCTTCTTGCGCGAGGCCGATAAGAGCCATTAACACGTTAAACTCATTGCGACCGATAGGATCAAGGTCACCAGCCGGCGCAAGTATTCCCATTATCTGCGCCTGGTCATCGGCACCTAACTTAGCTGCGGCAAGCGTTTTAGTGACACCCGATGATGTGACCTTGCCGGCGCTTCCATCCTCTTGCACGGCCCTATCGAATGCTTCAATATAGCTATCTGGTACATCGACACCATCCAGGAGTCTCCGAAGAAGGTCGGCACGCGATTGTTGTTTCCTCGGTGTAGGCATATCCCAGGGCGAAGCTCTACCACTGCCAGCGAAGTCATCATCATTGAAGAGGGTATCCGAGGTCGACCGAGTCATAGGTCCATCATCATCGAACAAGGAAGATCGCGCCATGCTTGGATTACCGGAAGACGGGGCTTCGTTTGGAGGGGAAGTGCCAAAGAGAGACATGGCCTCGATTTGATAAAAGGTTTGTTGTAGCTATCGAAAATCAAAGGTAGGGTAATCGGCAGAATCGACAACGGGTGTTTAGCTCGTGTGAAAGGAGCGAAATGTCGTAATGGAAGCGTAATAACTAAGGCTAGACTGAACGAACCATGTAGTCGATTGAGAATGCGAATGTGAATGCGAATGCAAGGGCGCAACCAGAAAAGAAGTACGGACGATGAAAGTTTAAAGGCTGCGCACGTATTCTAAAATTATAGAGAAGAAGGAAAGGCTTGGGGATTGAGTTTCACAAATAGCTGAATAAGAATTATTATTGTATCATACACGCCCGTGCTGCCTTCCATGATTTGGAAGAGAGCTCAACTATGGTATGGCTGCGGCCCGGCACTGAAACGCCAGGGACGTATAGGTGGGACAAGGTGGGACGCAATGGATCGGCGCTGGCAAGTGCGGAGCTGAATGTGCATGCACCACATACTACATGTACCTAATTGAACTGCCATAGGTACGTTAGGTACCTCATACATCAACTGCACTGACTTGGTTCAACCATGCATACTTCTATGTAGGTACATCTGTATAGCAGCGCCAATTGAACTGACAAACCTCATGATGCATTTGATACATGTACATGTTGGGTCTGTATAAAAAGTGATTTACCTAGGTACATATGCATAAAAGGAGCAATTGTGGAAGCTTTAGGTAATCTTACCTAGGTACCTCCTATTGCTATGTACCTATGCAAGTATTGATAATAGGATTCAACTACGATTTAAATACTCCTTGTCATAACCACCCGAACGAAAATACATTGGGTTGCTATTCCGTCGATTGATATACAATTATAGCTGGGTAGATCTGCAGATGTCCGCAGTAACAGGTACCTATATATACCTGGGGTTACCAATAGGTAACAGCATGCGCAGTACACATAATATGGTATACTCCGTAAATTCGGCGAGCATACGCCTTATAGCTTGTCCCAAAGTTTTGTGTCTTCCTGCGTAGTTCCCTTCTGCTTCTTTTCCTGCTTGAGAATCTTCGCCGGCGGTACCTTGAAATACAAACTTGGCGACTCGCCCGGCTTTAATGTGTGGCTCAGATATCCTCGGTGCGCAGGATCGCGGTAATATTCGAGATCCCATCGAGATGTCGGGTCCGGCAGTCTGTAAGAGAATCCCTTTTGGCGGAGCTCCTC
The DNA here is from genome assembly GCA_002120325.1 of Daldinia sp. EC12. Classification (NCBI taxonomy): domain Eukaryota; kingdom Fungi; phylum Ascomycota; class Sordariomycetes; order Xylariales; family Hypoxylaceae; genus Daldinia; species Daldinia sp. EC12. Next base: position 214,034 of record KZ112959.1, read on the forward strand.
TAGGACCGGCTGTACGTGATCCGGCCCGGTAGGCAAAGGCTTAACGGTGTGAACACTCTTGCCCCCTACCAGCCGCTTTATGGCCTGCTTGGTATAATATCGTGTCATGATCTTTCCTCCCGCTTTCTCTACTGCTTCGATCGCCGCAGCTGAGGCGCGAGACACAACGATGTCTATCGGTTGCTTTAGCGCATCTGCTCCTCTCGCTAGTAACTTAATTCCGTCTTTGATCGTTCCAACAAGGTTAGACTCTACCAGCTCTTTCGGTGTGATCTGCTTCGTAGGGTCGATGCGGCCTGCGTCAATCCAATCCTGTAGCTTGTTGAGGTTTACTTCAGACATGACTGGCGCTAACCTGTCGAGTAGTTAGTTTTGAAGGGCCAACTGAAAGGATAACAAGGCCGTTCAGCTATACATGTTTACAAATCCAAGCTTTCCCCTCTGGACAACCAGAGGTGTCTGACCACCCTGGAACCACGGTCTAACCTTTCCATGCTGCTTCTGACCCTTGTGACCCCTTCCAGATGTTTTACCCTTTCCCGAGGACGGACCGCGACCAACACGTATGCGCTTTTGATAAGCCCCAGGGTTGTCGGATAAATTGGCAAGAATGGAAGCGCTACGGGACTGAATTGACAGCGCATTGAATAATCCCACGAGCGACGAGCTTCTCGGCTGCTCAATAGAAGCCCTGCAGCACTGTGCTGCTAGCCCGAGGGGTATTCGTGGAGGCATCTTGCGAGTTGTGGCCTATATTGGGAGGTTGTAGTGGGCTTTCTTTTTGATACAAGAATTTCCTTTGGACTTATCTTTTTCTGGGCGGCCTTCCCTCGGTAAAAGTGGTCCCAGCTTTTGGGCTAGTGGTACCTACCTAGGGTACCTGTACTACCTATGTTAGGTATGTACATGGTGGGGCTCTGGCACTCAATAGAATAATAAGTCGTTTAACTAACTAACTGATATAACTGATAACATGAATTGTGTTGCGAGGATTCTGGCTATAAGTACGAGTAAACCTGCTTTCTTAAAACTAATGTTCTTATACTTACCTATACAAATAATTAATTATAAGTAATTGGTCGTTGAAGCTGTTTATATAAAAGCAATAACGAGAAGTAGATATAACGCTACGAGTGTTAACTAATATACAAGAACTTCTACTCATTTCTCTCTAAAGCGACAAGCCTGAAAAGAGAAATGACACACTTGGACATTACGATATATCGGTGCGTATTGCCGATTTATATCGAAATAAGACATGTTTCTTTGAAGGGTTTGCCAGTGAGACACCTCAGCTCCATGTCTTGTTTTTCTTCCTTCTCCAATCTAACTTCTCATAGAGTTTCATGCAATACCTTTCATCATTGCAGACGTCAATCGATATCTAGGAGTTGGAGCTCTGACATTCCTTATAGTACCAGGATCGGGATAGAAGATCATCGATCATCGATACTATAATTCTATCTCTACCCTATTAGGTCTCGAACTTCATAGTCCTCGTTATTCTAATCCCAACCTTCCCCGCATTGATAACATTCTTGTTTCTATCCTGACCTTGCTCAAATCCTATTTTTTACCTAATTGAGGTTTAGTAAAAATTGCGTGATAATCAGAAGGTAGCATTATAGATCTAATATGTAAGCCTTATCGAACTACTATTTTGCGAAGAGCCTGTGAATGGCAAGGAGGGGTGCCCGAATCAGCTCCAGAGCCGACGCAGCAAGGAAGCGAGCGGATTATAAATAGACGGGAGATACCATCTCCAAAGAGCCTAAGTCTATGATGAGACCTTCGTACGTTAGCCAATACTAGATTAGTAAACATGGATGAGAAGAAATTGGCAGTCGAGACAGGCTCGAACAATACTGTGACCGCATCTAAGCCGGCCCCTATTCAGACAGAAGGGCAACCAGTAGCATCTTCTAAAGACCTCGATGATGCATACGAACTCTATCGAAGACAAGATTCCGTCGGTCTTAACCCTCATGAAGCCCGGCAGGTGCTGCGAAAAATTGACTGGCACGTTCTACCTCTTTTGATGGGAACTTATCTACTCCAATATCTTGACAAGTCTAGCGTCAATTTCGCAAGCGTTTTTGGGTTACGACAAGGAACAAACCTGCATGGCCAGAATTACTCGTGGTCTTTATCTCTATTTTACTTTGGTATGAATTTCCTGGACGAAAAACCACAGCTATAGCTTACCGATCGTGTCGATTTTCAGGATATTTGATAGCGCAATGGCCGGCTGGTTATCTTCTACAAAGACTTCCAGCGGGGAAGTTCATCGGCAGCAGTATATTAGGTCATTAGATCTTCCGCCACTGCGCCTCTAAGGTTGGGACTGACGAGGTTTTAGTTTGGGGCATGCTTACTATTGTCACCCCAGCATGTAAGAACTTCGCCGGAATCGCAGTGAACCGTTTCCTGCTCGGATGCTTCGAGGCAGTGATTAACCCAGGCTTTGTTCTCGTACTTTCAATGTGGTGGCGACAGGATGAGCAGCCCATGCGATTGACCACTTACTACAGTATGAACGGGATCGCCGGGATTTGTGGCGGCCTACTTGGTTATGCTGTATGTCGTCACCTCCACTGCTCTTATATAACTTCAAAGATTGCTCATCCCCAAACATTTTTCTAAACGAAGCCTTACTTAAAAGCATAAGACTCCATACTTATTTCAGTACTGACGTGGGATAGATCGGTCATATCACATCGGGCCTCGCTCCGTGGATGTATATCTTCCTCGTATTCGGTTCTATAAGCTTAGCCTGGGGCACCATATTTTTGATATTCATGCCTGATATTCCTTCGACAGCCCGATTTCTGAACGAAAGGCAAAGGATTATCGCGGTTGAACGAGTAGCTAAGAATAGGCAAGGGGTGAAGAATCACCATTTCAAGACCTACCAAATGTGGCAGTGCTTACTTGACCCAAAGACGTGGATTTTATTTGTCATGGCCATTGCAGCACAAATTCCGAACGCTGCCCAGTCAAGTGTATCATCTTTCTCCTTGCCATTTGGTGGAAATCAGCGCTAACATCTAAGTTAGTTCACATCCATAATCCTAGAGACGTTTGGTTTTGACGTGCTCCAGACGCAGTACCTACAGATCCCGGGGAACTTAATACAATTCTGCTCCCTCCTCCTATCTGGTTGGATTAGCTCCCGATTTCCAAATATGCGTTGTGCGGTCATGTTAGTGGGAAACTTGATCTGCGTTGCCTGTGCCGCAGCTCTTGTCAGGCTACCAGTTGGTCCTGATGGAACAGATAACAGGTGGGGACGGCTGGTTGCACTCTGGTTGTGCTCATTCCAGTCTGTAGGCTTTAGTTTGAGCTTGACAATGGTAAGCAGCAATGTAGCCGGGTATACTAAAAAGCAACTCACGGGGGCTTTCCTGTTTGTGGGCTACTGCGTTGGAAACATAATAGGACCGCAGACCTTTATTGAAACAGAGGCACCATTCTATACTTCGGCATACATAGCGTAAGTTTTCTATAGTCAGAGACATGTATCCTTCACTAACCCTTACGCTAGGATTCTCGTCGGATACTCTGTAAAGACGGTAATGGTCGTTGTGTTATACGTATATATGTGGATGGTAAATAAGAAACGTGATCGGGAAGCTGCTCTAGAGGGCCCAGGGCTTTCAGAAGAACAAGAAAAGCAAGCTATAGAACAAGGTATGCAGGACGCTACCGAGTTGGACAACAAGGGTTTCAGATACGTGTTGTAAGATGATATTTTATAACGTATTTTCGTTAACTCTCGTTGCCTTTTACTTTAATGGCCCCAGTGCACATATTGAAAAATATCGAATCCAAAGCAAATTGCCCTGGTTTCATTTTATCTTCCACTTCGAAACTATCGAAAAATGAACTCCTTTTCATTTTTTTTTCTACGCCTATGTTCCTGGGAGAGTCTTACCCATGACAAATTGATCTCTTTGCTGCTATGACATAGACTCGAATTGAACACTATGAATATTTATAATACTTTTCTACGCCTTCATTTCCTAGAACAGCCGGCCGCGACCATTCGACAATGATTACTGGATTAGGGGTGGCGGAAGGGACTCTTAATAAACACAACACACCCGCTTCGTATAGCAATTGCTACCTAATTTAGGCATGGATATGACGCTTAGAGAGGCTATGATGTTTGTTGTATCAATCCTTTCTATTCTCTTGAGCGAGGACAAATATTAATGATATGGCAGTAGCTGTGAGGAAGCAAGCGTACGGAAGAACTGACATCATCGCGTGGCTAGGCTGAAGTGGAATCAAGACGGTGCAAAGTGGGTATATATTTTTGGATTCACAACATAGAATTATGTATTGAATGGATCTGACTAGCGGCGGCATGGGTAATGCTGGAATCTGAAGGGCTGAAAAAATCTGGACGATCATGTATCAATAGGCTGCTCATGTGAATACTGGCGACTCCCGCGTTGGTCCAAGTATCCTCACGCTTGGGCCAATCTGACTCTTCCCGTCCCCCTTGATTTGGCCTTAAACTGAACCGACGAGGGACACTACCTGCTTTTGCACCGAGTTCCATGACTTGAGATCATGTTTAAGTCTGCGATCAGACTTAAATACAGGCCTTGATACTTGATATGATATTGAAGGCCTCAATGTCATTTACCGCAACTTTGGCCGAGAGATTGAGAATTATGTGGTAAGCACTCATGAGGAGTTTTGAGGAGAGACAAGAACAACACTATCTCCTAAAACCAAATGTTAGATAAATATAAGCCAAGAAAAAGGTCAAGACAAACCTCGCACGAACAGCATCTCGGACTTTTTCGTCGTCGTCTACATGAGAGTTAGCAGAATAGTCTATGAAGTGGCAGAGAATGCTTACTCTGATTTCTTCGTCGTCATCATCTTCATCTACCGTATAAATAGTTTCCACAACGTCGCCCAAGACTAAATTCATGTGACTGTCATAGGCCTTAAATACAGTTAGCTAAACAGTAAAAAAGCTTGAATGGGCCGATAAGATTCGCGTACATGAAGGCGTCCCTTGAGTTCACGGTCACCCCGTAATTTCACAAATACAACTTCATCAAGGAGGAGGCGCACAAGGTCGAGAGGCTCGGACACTGAGCCGCCGGCGGGGCCTTCTTCACCACCAGCCATGATTTTCGGGGAACGTAAAATACGGATCGATATTCTCTAAGCGAGGATTAAATTACCGAAGCAGCGGTGCCAAAGTTAGGACTGGGAGTGAGGTAGAAGTGAATGATGCGGTAATATGAAGAGTGAACAATTGGATTCGATATTCGCAGCTTGTGGAAACTCGGCGCGATAATTCAATTCAATAGTAAAAGAAGCGTGGACTTGGCAAAGCCATTTACAAGCCATAAATAGCTTATCTAAGCATTCTAAACAGCCACAGATACTTAGGTACATATTTTCATAAGCTATGACCACTATTGCAGGTCCTCAAATGCATCTGGTTAGTGAGAAAAGATTTCTGCTAATTCTCTCCATATTCCGCTACTGACGCACTAAATTAAAGTTTACGGGGAAGTACCCACTACTCCACCTGGGAGCTCCACAGTCTTGAAATCCCCATAACACACGCCGACAGGGCGAGCTCAAACTTATCGGCACAACTTTTTATAGTTTTAACTGTTACATATAATATATCTCCTCGAAACCCACATCTAATACGCCTCCGTGGCCCTTCTGGGTCATTAGTCGGTAGTCAGTGATGAAAAATCCCCATACTTCTCATAATGCCTTCTACCGCCTTGACGGTGGCGTTCGGCCGGCATCTAACCCTCTCTTATATGCCATTGAGAGCATCTTGCTCCAAGTTCGTTAGCCTCGATCAATGTCGGTATCCTGAAATATTATATTCTATATATAATAATGAGTCTTTTTCGCATAAGAACCTCTACAACTCTATACGCGGTTTTGCGACTGCAATTCATCCCCCTGGGACGATTTTACAAAAGGACTTTGACTTACTCACTCATCTTGTTAAACACGTTACACCAAAGTCCAAAAAAACGGTTGACAGTGATGGTTATTTTTCCAGTAATGGCTCCACGCCTGCAATACCTAGGCCGTCTTCGACAGGTACAGACGACCTTGTTGCATCTTTACCTAGGCCGTTTAGAAAAGCCCTCGAGGCGATACGACTAAAGGACACCCGGAGACTACTCATCTATCTTAAACAGATATCCTACATGGAAGAAACAAGGCTTCAAGAAGTGATCTCTTCGATACCTAGAACTACAATCACTGAACTATTCCGGGCCATTGATCCATTCGTCGTTGCTAGGGACGCCGATCCAACAGACCAGGTACACATATCTCACGGAGCGTTCCAGACATTGAGCTTAGGAGCTACTATTGATGTTTGGGGAGTGCGGAGGGTGTATTCGCAGCTACTACGATACATGCTAGTTTTATTATCAGCATTGAAAAACTCAGGCGGCGTGTTACTAGCAGAGGAGTACGGCTATTTCCTTAGGTGTGCCGCTTCTGCCTCGGATTTAGGGGGAATAAAATGGGCATGGCATGAGATGATACGCACGAATACTGCGGAATGGAGGCATAGTGGATTGTACAACGAGTTTATTTCTGCGCGCTTCCTCACAAACCCTTCCTATACAAGCTACGATAAGACCAGGAGGATGGTCACTGGTCGAAGTTTACATCAGTCAAAATTCATTCTTCACTGGCGCCAGGTTAGACGGCTGGATTGGCTAAGGTACCAAACCCGACTAAATAAACTGTATTTTGGGCTCAACAAGGACATCGCACACGCCGAAGATTTGGTACGGGTTATGAGGAAAAACGGACCGGCGGGGAGACTTTTCCACTTTATTCGGAGGGATGGCATCTTTATGGACGAACCCTTAGCGTGTGGTCTGATGATTGCCTTTGGCCGGGCTGGGTCTTTGCAGTTTGTTAAAACTGTTATGTTGGAACATATTTTTGGCATCGACATGGCTAAGATAACCTCTGACACGGTCACGCCTATAAATCATAATCTCGAGTTCTCCATCCCTCGTGTCCGAATTAGACCTACCGTACTTCTCATGAAGGCAGTCGTGGAGACGTATGGCTCAAACGCAGAGATCGGCCTTGCTTTACAGCTGGTCAAATATATATCGGAAACCTATGACATTCCTATTCCTTCGTCTGTATGGAAAGATCTTATGGAGTGGGCTTACATTATGAGCGCTCCGCCAACGTCTACTGGGTGGAAGGCTGCCCACATGTTTTCCAAGGTGCCGAAGGGGGAAGTAGTGGAATTGATCTGGGATATGATGGTTTCTGAGCCATATTATGTACAACCCAGCTTCGAACACTACGATATCCTCATTCGGTCCATTGCAGGGCAACATCGGCTTGGCAAACTCCTCCCACGTATGAGAGAAGCGCTTGAATTGTACAACTTTCAATGTCAGGAGTACGAAGATGCGGTTATTGAGTATGTACAAATGATTAACAACGGTGTGCGTATCAGCGAAATAGTTCATCGGTACCAACGGGCCCGGTTTATGAAGGCGACTATGCGGTATAGCATCCAAACATGGTGTCGGAAGTTCCTTGATAGCGTACGCGCTCACAACCCAACGAACCCACTTCTGGTCGTCGCGGTCCCGGATTTCATCAACGAGTTCCGGGCCTTCATCCCTAATCCGGCCATCTACCGCACGTCTAGCGGATATGTCTCCCTCTTCGACCCTCAGCGGGAAACCGATCGCCTGTTCTTCGCCGAGGAGTTTCCCCTCGCCATGCAGGTAAAGAATAAGCTAGGCGAAGTCTTATACCTGGACGCGAGTACGAGGAAACACGTCTCTGCTTCCACTCGATACACTTTGGCGGGCCGGGCACCGATATCTTATTTCAGCCTCCAGACTCTTCTCACGACCACCGGCCGATCGAAGATTCCGAAATCCCAGGATAGGGTAGATGGCGGAGGAGAAATCGAGCAATCGATAAAAGACTCCGAACCCAAATCCTCGCCGGAGCAGACAGAGGATGCCTATGATGATGATGACGACTATTATTAGTAGCGGCGGCTGGTATTTCTCATCTATTCCATATATAATTCACCACTGCTATGTCTATACCTTGGCAGCGGTCATGATATACGCCACTTCTTAGAAACCTGTAGCTAGATTCTAGATGTCCATGACCCATAGAGGTTTATGCCATACTTCAATAAATAGGACTCATAGCACGAAACCAATGATTGGTTTTAACATGGTTATATTGATAATTAGCAAAACTCTTCAAAAATAGTCACGACTTGACCTTTTCTAACCTTAGGTCGTTTATATACATATACCTACTCAGCGCGATCCACCCCCACCGGAACCAGACCATCTGGCTCTTATGCGCCTCCGTCATAGCGCGACGCGCCGTCCCATAGCTCTCGCGGCCGCCGGCCAGTGCGCTTACGCTAACCAGAAAGCCTGGGTTTCCCTTATCGCTCTTCCTGCTCCCGCCGCCGGGGCCGGCTAAGGCAAGCGACATCACCGTGGCGAAGATATCGAGGAACCCGGTATACTTGCGGAGTATTCCCACGGTGGTCAGCGTGTACAGGTCCACAGGGGACGCCCAGCCGGGCTTGCCGCGGGTGAGGGAGGAGATAAAGGCACGGGCACCGTGGTATAGGGAGATGTGGTTTGGGTGGGAGGATATGCCGCGGGAGTCGAAGGTTATGATTACGTCGATGGTGGCGTTCGGAGCGGTTAGGTTGTCGGAGGAGGAGGATTTCTGTGCGTTTTGCCGGGGACCGAAGGCGCTATTTAGGAGGGCGGAGATCTTGTTGGCTTCCCAGGTTGTGGTCATGGAGTCGGGGAAATCACTTTGAAAGAGGAGAGGGATGTTAGCTTTGATGGGTTGGGTGGTCGTATAGGGTGGAACAGGATATACTCACGGGCTATCGTAAACTAGGACGTCGTCCTCGCGGTTAAGACCTAGCAGCATACCGCTCTTGACGAGTTCCTTCTTGCGTATCTCACCGAGACCGTCGGCGTTTCCGGAGCTCAAGCACAGGATCTTCAGGTGGTTGCCAAGTTCAGGGCGGGTGAGGGCCAAGACGGTGGGGGCAAAGAACATGGCCTCGTCGTCCGGGTGCGCAATCAGCAGGCAGATGCGCTTGCCGCGGAGCATTGGTAGTCGTGTTTGCGATACGGATACTGTGTAAATGTATAGTAGAGGGAGAATGACGGCGAGGATGCCGAGGGTCGATAGGGATGGGAGTGGCATCTTTCGATTATATAGCAACTAGTTGTCGTCGTAGAAGGGTAGAATAGCTTTGGGACTTTTTGGTTCTCTTCTTCGTTCCAAATTCGAGCTAGGTTCACCAATTGATACGAGACACACCCAACGCCGTATAACAGTTGCTCCCCGGCTATGAAAGAAGTAATAGAAGATAGCTTAAGATATGGACAGATATACAGATAAATTAAGGTAATGCCACCTTGCTAACGCACAGGAAGCAAATAGATCGTCTAGGCAAACCAATGGAAATAGGGATCAAGCAAGTTTGAGATCGAGCCCGAAGCATTATCTGTTCTTGGTCCTGTCGGATGGACCTAAGAAAGTGACGATGAACTCACATTCAAGATTCGCGTTGGATGGAATTAAGAGATGCAGCCCCTCCTGTTACACCTTTTTAATGGTTATATATCAATTGTTGCATAGGTCAATTCATTTACAACATACCTATAGCTTAGAATTATGCATATGCATATGACAAGGTACAAGCCCTGCAAAAGCGGGATCACAAGCTCTTCGGGAGCTAACTTAAGCTTTAACCCTTACAAATCGTTAAATGTACATAATCTTTACGTCGTATAGGTAACTGACACGCTACCATCTCTGCTTTCCGTCATATATATTTAATCCTACCTTAGCACCTCTTCAAGCCCTAGCTCCAGTTCTAGATCTAGCTCTAGAAACCCTACGCCATGGTTCGAACTCGAAAAGAAAAGAAAGCGGCAAATGAGATCAAGCTATCTCATCCCGACCGAACCGCGGTTCCTAGCGAGAACACCTTACTGAAACTTGCGCAAGACCGCAATCTCTTCGAGGAAGCTGAGCGGAAGAAGAGGAAAAACGCAAAAGATAATGACTCAGACTCGGATGATGGAGACGATCTTTTATCCTCAACGGCAGACAGAGTATTAGAGACTATGCTTTGGAGCATCAGTTTGTCTATGCTACATTTTACTCTCGATGTGCTTGTCCAGCATCAATATGCAATCTCCATCATATGGCCTCAGATATTCGTCAGATCAGTGCAAGCCTCTGTTGGTAAACTTCCCCCATCTTAGACTACGCCATCCGTTAGTGCCGTATTTAGCTAAACCAACACGTGCATCCAGTATTCTTCTTGCTTGTCTATGTGCTTCATCCACATGTCTCGGCTCCGTCTTTTGTCCCTGGGCTGCCGGTGAGGTTCCAGTCTACTCTCCGGCAGCTTATCTTCCTCACTGCGAGTGTCATTTCTGGTTGTTATTTGATTCACATTTCAAATAAGTATAGCTATCTTGCTGTTATGAAACAATCGCCCCCCTTGGGCTGTATCTGGATCTGGTCCGTCATTGAACTTGACCTACCATACGCTGTTCTCTCTTTAGCTTGTACCGGCGGATTCTTCTACCAGGGAGGTTATACAATTAAGCAACCATATTAATAGCATCTTCGGAAAGGCCATGCTGTGTGGTTCTTCCATTTAATACTTAGCTGTGGCTGCAGATTGAAGAATCCTAGTCTTCCATGCGTAATCTGTTCTGGTGCATGCTCCGGCGTAAGTGATCCTCCCATAGGACATCTAGTACCACGGCATGCGATCTCCATGGATTACGATGATGCCTACGAAGAGATCATGAATTCATAAAGGATACTCTCGTTGTTAGCGCTTCTCTCTGTCAAATTAGGTCCCATGCATCTTCTCTAGTCACATCACACACTATCGTAAAAATCATAGCAACGACAGCTACTAGGTATTACAGCCCACCTTCTACCTCTTTTCGGTTTATTCTACGGGCTAATCTTTTACTCAACAAAGCTCACGACCTCTGTTGTTTAAATACTTCATATTTGCCAAGATGACAGCACCTAGGGCGAATATGAACGATGCTGACGATACTACATGTACTAAATCGCCTTCTGTTCGATCCTTCATCGCTGGCCATGTTTCCGACAAGTATATGGGCAAGTTTTTTAACATAAAAATGAATTGTCAGTAATATTTTTCAGAGACGAAAGCGTCTCAGGAAATGCACGAGAATGGTAAGTATATTTATGATATCAAAAAATAAGTAAATAAGTTCAAGACTTGGGCTTCTGTTCCGGCGGTACGTATTTACGTCATAGCGTACCTAGGTACCTACCTGATCTGCAAGGGTCCCGTCTTCAAGATTCATGTGGCTTATGTACCCTAAAATGTACCTAACCTTAAGTAAGGTACGGAACGGCACCCTTTCACGTGATCGATCCAACCTTCAACTACTTGTTCCTGTGAACCATCGTGTAAACAGGAAGCTTCAATTATAAGATTGGACAGTCATGGTCATATATAGTAATCCAATTTGTTACGCTAGTCATATCGTTGTACTAATATATCCGAATATATATCTATCTCACTCGAAGAAAAGATCTGTACCAAATCTGACAGCTTCCCCCTTAAAATCTACCGTTAAGCATCATTGAAGCAGTTCGAGAATAAGTCATTGCACCATTTCAAATTTCCGACACACTCTAGATTGCTGTATGGTCTATCTGTTCGTATGAATAATTGCAGAGGACGCAACTCTGTTAGGGCAGGAGAAACTGATAGGTAGTTTAGTCAAGGCTAATCAGATATTAATGAAGGCCTCTTGTCCCAGCAGGTAGATAGTCCAAAGATCTAGTAAATCAGCCTTATCATTGCTTTGGCATTTTACACAACCCTTAGTGGCTTATAGTCTTATCTTATCTTTGAAATCTACTGTTCGAAGGAGTTTACCTAGTATTTTAACTGGTGAAAATATCTAATTCGTGGAAAAGGCGGCATCGAGCTCTCAGTTCATGTTTTGGTTTTGTTACAGGATAGTGGGCAAATCCATTTCTGACTAGAGCAACGTAGGGTTCAAAAGGGATTAATATGGCACATTCCCACTGCCAGTACTAGAAGACACGCCGGATCCCTTTATGGCATGAATAATCATATATCAGGTGCTCGAGTATGTAAACCAGGCTCCTTTGTACTTTAAGGCGAGTTCATTTATATTTTATTGGAGCTATTTAGTAGTTTAATCCCCTTTTAGCTGAACCCATCCTGATTTAGGTACCAAGTAGAGAGATTCCTACGTGTAGGTGGTGGGTGATTATTTCCAGGCATTTCTTCTAGATGCCTATTTGGTCCCCGGCATTTTACTCTGATATATGTGACTTGTTAGAGGTATCGGTAACTGCTTTACGTGATACTGGAAGCGACAGTATTCTGTAGCAATCCTCTCTGTAGTATTGTCTACTTATTCACAAGCTACCACGTACCATATCTAACGCATTGTCGTATGCGAGGCTAGTGCAACCCACGCTTCCAACCAATAGACCAATCGGCCAACTCGCCTAATTTTAAGGGGAGTTGTTTGGCGCCTTACGAGGTAGGTAGGAAGGTACAAAGGCATCTCTCAGGAACATCAACTGCCTTTGCAATTTTATTGCGGAAGTGCCGTTTGATTCAAAATTGTTTCGACTGATACCGTCACAATCACTCTCGTCGTGAGGTAGGTAGCCTATACCCTAATCAGTATCCCAACCTGAACACTTCAAAATTACTTTTTCTTTCGCCGACAAGCACAACTGTAAATTCCTCCTCCACATTCCCAATTCCCCAATACTTTGTTAAATCCCGTCGAATCCAAACACCCAGTACCTTTGATTCCGTCAATATGATAGGCTGTTTTCCCAAGTTATCCTTTCGTCGTTCCAAGAAGTCTGATCAGGTAAGTCGACGTCAATTTTACTTGCGGAAATCAGTGGCCTTCATCTTCATCTCAACACGTCTATACTGTGTTGCCTTGCAACTCATGCGCAAGCTTCTTTGAACTTTTTTGTTTTGACCTTCTAACTGCCTCCCTTCTTCCCTCTCCCCACACATCTACACCCTCACACCTACACCCTCACACCTACACCCTCACACCTACACATTCACACCTACATATACACATCTACATCTTCACGCCTATTATTATTTATTCACTCACCACCCTCTTTATTAAAACCCTACCCCCCCACCCATGCCGTCAACAGTATAACGCGTGAAGTATAAAACAGTTCTATCTATTCACGTCCACATCACAACAGCTGGATGACGACGGCATACCTATTAGCACATTCCTATTTACTCACATCCTATATTGTGAGGGAAGCAGCATCACAAAATATATTTCTTTCTTAGTAAATCGCCGACAGGACTACGCACTCACTTACAGTCCTACAGGAACAGGCTACCAATGTTACCGATGCGCCTAGACCTAGGAATATCGGCGTCGATAACAACATGTCGAAGCCTGACAAGTACAAGGGCCCTTCTGAGAAGGGCACTGCCGTCCCCGTCACTGCTAGCAACTCAGGCTGGAAACCGTACACCGTCCCGTACACTGGCGCTGGTGTTCAGCGGTCCGTTAGTGGAACTGACTGGGCTGCCCTGACCCCCGGTAAGCATGAAAGCTTCGCGGTGCCTTCTCATGCTGCGCCGCCCCTATATATCACTGGCGACCAGAAGAAAAAGGACGCTGCGGTGGACAAGAAAAAGGCCCCTGAAGGTGCCCAAATGTTCAAGGGCGTCTACGTGGTTAGCCGCACCAGGCCTGAGGACCGTACTCCTATTGAATAGGTGTGTATACCCCTTTTATTTTCCCTCAAACTGCGATATCTTGCTGAAAGAAGCCTGCCTACTAATACTTGTTCTTATCTGCGTAGGCTATTGCATGGGTTCCCCTATCATGCCGACCTGACTCTACGCGCCCTTAATTCGACTTATCGGATCGAGAGCTATAGCTCATTCGTAAAGAAGCATTTTAGTGTTAGCATTTTATTCAGGTTTGCATTGTGAAGGGGATCTCCTATTCAGGAACTATTACGACTAATGATCATGATCACTACGATGAGAACGACTCACGATTCATGACGCTTGGACTGGCGTTTGCGGTTTGCATTTTCGACTTGGCACATGCGGATAGGCAGGCACATAATAATGAGGAATGAGAAATGGGCGGGAAATCTGGACAAAAGAAGATATGGCACGCATAGGAATCGGCATACGCGTTTACACTTTGTTCATTGCAAACGAATTCAACCGTTGGCAGCTAATCGGCAACTAATTAGTGTAGATACCACGAGGTAGATACCACAATTTACACAAACTCTCTAACACTTAGCTTAGTGCTGGTTCTCATTTTCTTCGTGACTCGTATTGGCTTTAAATGGACTTATAAACTTTTAGATAAAACATGACACTAACACAACGAAGCTAGGGATGTTGGCTAGTAGGGAAAATGGTCAAGTTAATGCCAAAAACTTTTTGATAAAACGTCCTATTTATGCCCAAGGTTCGCGCCTCTCCTCAACAGAGAACGGACCTTCGTCTCTTTATCCAAAGAACGTAAATCTTTTAGGTCAGGGATCACGTCATGTCCAAACCGATCTAAACCAATAAGTGATAAGCTACACCTTGACGTTGATATATACTTTTTTGAGAAAGGGCTAACTAGGCACAGGTAACCTTTCGTCGCAGCCGTACAAACCTTAACAACCACTCCTGCTAAGCTCTTCAAAACCAGCTCGAACCAAGCTCTCGGGACCCTCAATATCGCCAACCCCAGTCCAGTAGAACAAACCACCCAGCCTCTTCCTTTTCACATACTCAGCTTTCCGTCTGACCGTCTCCGGGACGTCGAAGCTGACGAAACCCTTGTCTGCACGGTCCACATAACTGGCAGCTACAACGTGATAGTCAACGGCTGCGTCTCTGATCCACTCGCGCGGTAGATCGTTGTAATCAATTTCTGCAGCTGACTTGAATGGCTGTCCTACTCCACGTGCCCCTGCAAAGGACCTTGCGTATACTGGCACGCCTAGTATTATCTTGTGAACTGGGAAACCGTGCGATGCTAAGTACTCGACACCTCGGTGGCAAGAATTCCGTAGTGCCGGATATACGTGTGCTGGTGAGCCCGGTTGGGGTAAGAGTTGCGCATGATGGCCAGATACGTCAGTCCATGGGCCATTGAAGTCGTAGCCCATTAGGTTCAGGCTGTCTAGTAGCTTTCCTGCTGCACGTATGTCGATATTCTTCAAGCAGTACTCACCAGTAGGCAGGGCAGTAGTTAAGAGATACTGCGGTGAGGGTAAGGCTTCTCTCAATGCGCGCAGTACAGCAAGGTAATTCTTCCCTGCTTCATGTGTTGTCGGGTGCTCCCAGTCGATATCCACACCGTCGAACTGGTACTGTTCTACGAACTCCTTACATGATCTGGCGAATGTGGCACGATGAGTAGAGCTCGCAGCCATGGCTGGGAACTCGGCGCTGCCGCTACCGCCGCCGATCGAGACTAGAGTTTTGAGGTTTGGTTTCTGCTGCTTTAGTTTAGCTAGGGCGCGCAGACAGCCTTTCTCTCCGTCGACATCTTTGGTCAAGTCTGCGAACTCGTCTAACAATCTGAGAGTCCCGTCTTCGTTTAGACGGACAAAGGCGTAGAATATTTGGTCGATGCAATCGAGCTGGAGAGAGGAAGGAGGGAAGCCCTTGTAGACTCGCCAGCTGGGATAGTAGACGGCATTGATGGGGGTATGGTTAGGCCGCATAGTGGGAGCTTTAGAGGTAAATAGCGGAGACATATGAGGCACTTGGTTATAGACAGGACAGTAGGAAGGAAATAAGATATATTTCAATTTTTCAGAATTTATGTTAAGATGCTATTAGGTGTATAATAGGCTAATAGGGATGAGTTATCTTGTTTAATGCTTGGTAAGTTGAAGGTGAATAAGACCCAAATGAGGTTATCCGGACTCGCGGCTTGCTTCTTCCCTCGGGGCGGTTGGTAATTGGTCGACGTGCTTGCCTCGAGTAACACGAAAGCTCGTACTTTCAAGTGTAAGAACTTCTTGCATGTGTCTCGGATAAGTTCATCGAACCATTTTAAATTTGAGCAGAATCCAGCCCATGACATATGATACATGACACATGTCACGACTCTAGCTAATAGCTAGTCGTACCTATATTTTTTACTGTATTTTTTTACTGGATCTCGGTTGGAGTTTAAGCTTGACGTAGTTGGATTCTAAGAAAATAAAAAAAAAAGTTCATTATCGCAATCAGTAAATGCGCCTCCAATACTAAAGGGAAGAAGACGGAAGTGCGGATGGCGGTAACTTCAAAAAGCTATACGTGACGAATTAATGGGCAATTGATTAGACAAACAAAAACAAGAAGAGAGTTAAATTCTACCAACAGTGTCGATGGCTATGATGAATCTGCAGCAGCAAGTAAAAAAAAAATCAATACTATTGAAATGAAATAAATTCCTAATCTAAAAGAGAGGTTCTATTTTAATAATAATAAACAAAAGCAATTAATAGGTCTTTAATATTTAACGCCTGTATCCAATTAATCGAGCCATGCATTTTGAACTTTCCCCAAATCTCGCAACTTTTTTTTATCGCTCGCTTCAGAACGGACAGATTAATAAGATATGCAATCATGGGATCATGGGTACATGTACTTGGTGTAACTCCATATATGTGCATAAATGATATACCGATATTCCGACATCCCGATGTCCCGATGTCCCCGTTTGGAAAATACTTGGTTCGTAGCTCATCCCGTCATCAACTCCAGTCATCAAGGTTCGACTCCACTTGTCTTCATGTACCGTAGCGAAGAACACTAGATGATGACTACGGGCACCACATTTCAATCCGAACATTCTGTACTTCATCGAGGATCTTGAAGTCCATACCCGTCTGCTTGAAGGCCACAATAATCATATCGAACCCTTCGAGGCTCGACTTATTCCAGTCATTCATATCCAGACGGGGAATGTTGGGAATGGCAGTTTGTTCTACCAATGCATCCGCAAACATGACATCAACCCGTTGAGAGTCGGCAAGAGTCTGGATGAGTTTCAAACCCGGCGAGTTGCTCAGATGAGACTGACCAGCCTTAAACCCAACTCCGACAACGAGTACACGAGGTCGGAATAAGCTGGATGACTTGTTTGAGTGTTGCACATGTGACGATGCCTCAACATGCTCAGAGGTTGGCTTGTCGCTGAGATGAAGGCTCTCGCCGTTGATGGGAGTCTGAGTTGAAGCGTCATGTGGCGTCTCTCGGAAAAGAGCGTCCAAAGCTCTCTGTCCGATCTTCTCTGGTCGCTGCCACATGGTTTCAGTCGCCATCTTCAACAAGGGGAATGAGCTATTAGCCATGAGGTAGTATGGGTTGACAGGGATACAGTGACCGCCGACTCCGAGACCCGGAGTGAACGGAGTATAACCGAACGGCTTGGTTGATGCCGCTCTGCATACTTCGTAAGGGTCGATGCCGTGGCCAATGCAAGCATCAGCCATCTCGTTGGCGTAAGTAATGGCGATCATCCTCTGACAGTTTTCGTACAGCTTGGTCATCTCCGCCGTCTCAGGTGTAGATACAGGAACGATAGAGTCAAAAACACGCGAGTACAAACGGGTGATGGCGGCAAGAGACCCGGGGACAACATCGTCCAAGCCAGATATCACCTTTGGGATAGACTTCATGGGCGGATCAGTTCGCCCAGGGTCGACTCTCTACAAAATGGTCAGCGCGTGTACCGAATGACAGAAGTATTGACAACGTACCTCGGGAGACATTCCGGCAAAGAAGCCTTTCTCCTGGGCCAAGGGGCCAAGTAACTGCCTTGTCATTCCAATGGCAACCGAGCTTTCTATCACTACGGTTGAGCCTGGCCGAGCGTATCTTCGCACGTTTGTTAACGCGCTTCTGACATAGGATGTGTCGATTGTCTTGTCAGCTTGGAGGAGCGTCGGCACTGAAATGAGGAAGTGGGTTGCCCTAGAGAGATCGCGAGGGTCGAGGGTGAAAGATACCCGACTCTCCTCGCCTCCAAACTCCTCTTCCAGCCTTCGAAGTTGCTCTTTCGATACGTCGAAGCCCAGCACATCGTAATGACTCGAAAAAGAGCCGATGAGCTGTGTCCCAACATACCCACATCCAATGACAGCCACAAAAGGCTCTTCATTTTCGTCGATGCGGTCAGAGCGGACTGCATTCGAGCTTTGCAGTCTTTCAGCTTCAGTGAGGAAAGTAGGAGTTCTAGGCGGCGTGGTTTCCTGGCTTGGCTTGTTACTTTGTCCGAAGGGGTCCAAGGTCAGGGAGCGGTTTTGAGTAGGGAAAGCTGCTCGAATTTCTTGCATGACATCGTCAATGAAAAGAGAATCCATGTTGAAAAGTTGCTAATCACAAAGGATAATGATAACGAGCGACTTGGTCAACTATGCGAGAAGCAAGAGAGCTTTCTCTACAACTTAGAAAAAGTTGGGAAGGAGAAATCGGCACAATGAGAGAAGCCAAGAGAAAACAAGTCGACGATGAATCAAATCAATCTGGTCGAAAAGCAGGAGGATGAGGGCTGAATATAAAGTGTTGGGCCTTTACTTTAGATCACATATGACTCGAATACAGGAGGAAATCAACCTTTTTCCGCCTTGACCATGATCAAGTCTATTGCATACAAGCTGTGGCAGATCTAGAACTCTTACTTTCTTTGGCTCCGACCTAGCACAACGAAAATTACTCTTTCATATCCAGCTCAGTGGGTACAAGCTCGACCATGAACCCAACCATATTGCATACAGAGTTTCGCCTTGACCAGCCTGTGGAGTGACGTACTAATGTTGAGAAGCGTATCTGGCTACTAGGTCTAATAGGTGGAGATCTTGTTTTCGCGAGTCATTGCGTCGCGATCAATAACTCAGTTCTTCCATCTCGACATCGTTAGTATTACCCTATATTCAGGGTTCACACCATTTGCATTAGTAAGGGGAAGGGGTAGCAAGTTAGCTGCAGAATTAAGGCGACTACCTCTACCAAGTCCCGTCGCCTATGCAGATGATCTGCACGGAGCCGCATACGGCTCCTCGACCTCCCGGGCTGTTTATTGGACCCCCACAGATCAAATATTCCGACCGGGATATTAAGTTCGTGTCACACGTTATGGTTCCTGAAAAATTCTATATAGGTTACTCGGGCCCTGAGCACAGCAGGCTCTAAGTTCCGAAGTCTGCCTAAGCGTCCAGAGTTACAGTACACACAGTCTCTCTGGCTGAGCCTACGCTCCTAACTCCTAACCAGGGGCTCGTACTCGACTGGCCATCGATACAAGTATGACAAAATATATCCATCTTGCCACTAAGGCTGAACGTGGGTCTGGGGTCTCCTCTCCCCGCTTGCCCTGCCTCGAACCGATGCGATTGGCCATCTACGGCAACGCTAGCATTATTCACATATCTGGAGCTATACGTAGGCTTCAGATCTACTAGTTTCTAGTTATGGATCTGAGGGTAAGTACTGTTCCAGGTTACGATGGATCGACTGCCTGACTCGAGCAAACAAGATATGATGTTTCTCATGGAGCCATCATCTGAATTTTTCATTTGTCTCCGATATTGCGAGAGTCTACTATAGAGCTTGTTGCATAGGCCAAGCCGTCTCTCTGAACCCGCAAGCCTAGCTACAGTCGGAAACCTGAGTTTCTCGCCTCATAGTTTACCTACACAAATTCAGACTTACATGGATCTTTGTGGATATGTTACTCGTGAAGAATATAGCGGATTCAGCCAGTTCTCTAGATACCTTGGAGACCTGGTAAATTCCGTTTCTCTACGCAATGAGCTCCTGTGCTTGGACAATACGCCAACGACCTGTTGTAACACCTCCCACCAACCGGTACGATAACCATCCTAGAGACTAACCCTGAAACTATGTTTGGATCCAGTTTGAAACTCAAGCTCAACTGGGTCACCGCATCCTTGGCTTGCGAAACAAAAATTTTCATTAACATCATCCAAGCTTCTTCGTATTCTGATATCCGGCTTATCGGCGTCTGACCGCCATCAGACGTCAGAGAGACACAGACTGTAAATGAATACATAGAGAGCTAGTTGTTCCTAAATGAATTCTGGCTCTCCATACCTCTTTTGCCTTCAGAAAACCCCAGAGAACTTCATTAGTCATTCATTATAACCAGGCAGGACTTTGATGTCACTCGCTTTGGAGACTTTCTTTTTCCGTTTCCCTAACTTAAACCACTTAAAAATTTTGGTGCTGAGCTACGAGCATCTCGACAGGTCTATTCAGAAGGCGGACGGAGTGTCTTCCCGTTCATCTTATTGCCATCGTCAGTACTAGTGACCTATCGGTTTACCACGGCGGGCACGCCAGAGAGAAAGCATCATGGTCTCGACTGATCAGGCCACAAGAGTTGGTCAGCCGTTCCTCCTATCGAATGTCGCTAACCTTGAGTAGGTGGAGAGCTATGCAAGCACAGCGGGGGAAACAAGCTCGTCTTCAGAGAATCCCTTCTCAGATAGACACAATCGCCCTTCACGATCGTTCAGCTTTAGATCGTCCCGAGAGTCTACTCAGGATGAAAAAGCAGAAGTAGCTAGCCCCCGACAGGAAGCACCTCCTGTACCTGGGCGAGCTACCGGTGTCAATATTCCAATCATAACACACACCGAACCTGATCAACCTGATCAACCCGGCCAACATGGCCAACATGGCGCAAGTCAAGAGCGTCCCCCAATTATATCAATACCGACGTCACGAACAGTATCAACGCCATCCACGCCTAATTCTGCTTCGCCCGAGGAAGAACGGGAAGCAATACTCGAAAGCTTGCCTCCTCTTTCCGTTAACGCGACAGCTGCATCTATAGCTGCTGACGCCATAGACCCCGAACTCATAAAGAAGGGAAAAAGGAAGGTTGCCAGAAACAAATACTTTGCGATTTCCGTCATATTTAGTTTAAAGTAAGCTATTCAGTCCATCCTATTTCAACTATGAAACTAACACATCTTAGCTTCATGTTCATCTTCTCTAGTTGGTGGTGGCCTAGGTTCTACTTCATATACCTACCATTCATCTCTTTACCCCTCGTCTTGAACTGCGTCATGATTGTCGATATCATTCTTTGGTCATTGAAGAACCTGGTCTTTAAGCCGAAAAAGGTTCTGCCCGAGACCCCTGAGGATATGGTTCTGCTCATGCCTTGCTATAATGAGACATATGAAGAATGCAGTAGATCACTCGACTCACTTGTCAATCAAGTCAATATCAGTCATCATAAGCAAGCAATCATGGTTGTTTGTGATGGTAAGGTTCGAGGTCCTGGCATGGATAAAACCACGGGCGATTATCTTAACGAAGACATTTTTACCGATAAGATCGAGCGGAGGATGATCCGTGCGGCATACGTCGCATGGGATGGCCAATCCATGGATGTCGACATATCGAGAGGGATATATAAAGGCGTCCCATTTTTCTGTATCGTGAAGCAGCAGAACCAGGGCAAACGTGACAGCTTGATCGTTGCCCGTTCTTTCGTGCACAACTTCAACCTACGAGCCAAACGACCGAAGGTGATCTTCTCTCCGGAATTCTTTAGGGCAATGACAGACTTTCTGGTTAAAGATGCAGGAATCCGCCATGTCGAGCTATTGATCGGCATGGATGCCGACACGGTGTTTGCGCACGATTGTATCAGTCATCTTGTTGAAGAGTGTCATTATCCCGGGACAGTTGGTGTCTGCGGCTACGTTGCCGTCGATTTTTCAACCAAAAAATGGAATATATGGTCTATCTACCAGTCAGCCGAATATACCATCGCACAAGGCCTGCGGCGGCTTCACCAGAGTCTCTGCACAAAGAAGGTCTCCTGTCTCCCAGGTTGTTGCCAGCTTCTCCGGGTTTGCGAGGAGACATGTGGCGACTATATTCTCATCGAGGAATTCGGCTACCACCCCAAGCCGACAGATGGCATCATCAAGCGTATCCGCGCTACAGCGTCTGAGGATCGAAACCATGTCTGTTTAATGCTTATGAAGTTTCCTAAGGCCCGCACGCGACAAGCCCTAAGAGCGTATGCTTTTACTGACGTGCCACACTCGCTCTCCGTCTTCCTCAGCCAGCGGCGCCGTTGGACACTAGGAGCGACAGGTAATGATCTCATGTTACTTCTTGAGGCCAACTACAAGTTCAATCTTTGGGAGAGAATCGTGGCGCTTTCTAACGTCTTGACGTGGATGCTTAACTTTTTCGTTATTGCGAGTCTGGCTTGTATGGTATACGCATTTATGCGTAAGTAACTCCAACTATTGGCTTCAAGCCCCGTTATCATGACAGATACTAACAGCTGAATTTACAGACCAACCCTTTTGGATTATTATGATTTTTGCCTCTATTATGATTATACCCCTCTGCTACTACCTAGGTTTGGCTGTATGGCTATGCCAAACTTGGCTGGAGCGTGGTCAATACCTCTTAGGCCTGGCCATCTTTACAACCTGCGGTCCATTCATCAACATCTGCGTCACTCTGTACGCATGTATATATATGGATAATTTCGGTTGGGGTAAAACGCGTAAGGTTATCGCCGAGACGGGTGAAGCTGAGGAGCCGGACTGGCAGGCACAACAGGAGCGTTATGAGGATGCGCTCAATAACAGCGAGAAGATCGTCGGCACCATGGTTCCCGACGAGGAGAATCAATTACATCCGGAAGTATATAGGACACCATTCACGGCGCCTACCCCGAGTCGTATCACCCTTAGCAGGACCGAGAGCGAAGCAATACAGGAGGCACCTGAGGAATTACCTACAGACCCATCTGCACGCGGGATTGATGGTGATACATTGCAACCACCGCCTCCAGCACACCATCCTACACATAATCCCGCGCACACTACTCAAGCCTCTGACACCCACCAATGGAACTAGTCCGTATGTTGAATTTTAGACCAAAAGGAGTATGGTACACAAAAGTCAGTCGATAGATACACAATCGCCGGTTACATCAAAGCCCATGTCTACCATGACATTGGGGTATTGTTTTGCTAAGTTTATACAGGCTATGGCCTAGCGTTGCAAAAACTCAAGAGTTTGGAGAAGTATTTGTTATCTAGCTGTGTTGGATGCTACACGACGCCCAGCTTCTATAGGGGAAAGGGGATATTAACTTGATGTTTATATACGAACCCACGACGAGGCATCTACTACAGATGCTACGATATATTAAAAGTACCTAGATTTAGAATTATTTAGAGCGGTGTTGACGCAATGCCCCAGAGCCTTTGTGGTCACCGTAAAGTTTTAATTATAATATTATCTATCAAGTTTGACAACATGTGTCTGGGTGATGTGTTGCAGATTAACCTAATGTGTATTACTTTGCGAGAACTAGAACAATACAGTTTCCAGCTGGCGATACACGATAAAATAATGCCTGAGCTAGACATGGCTTGGCTTCAGGATCACAACATACGAAGGGGGCAGAAGTTAATTTTGTAAGAACCTAGTGGCAACTTTGATAATTACCTACGCATTGAGGTTAGGTAACTAAGCTGTGAGTTTTCTGTTGAATATTATTACGAGGACTTTAGCGTATAGCGCTTGACTTCAACTTGGAAGATGTGTTCTATGGGCATCGTCGAACCTTGCTTGAGATACTCCTAGTCTCTTACTTGACCCAGAGGCCGTTAGTAGCATAATAAGTACCTAAAGGATAGGAGAAACACTCGGTCATCTATCTCCTACCACTAATAATTCTATATGCCTGGGTACTATAACTTTGACGAGAACCGTTACTTCAAGTTCTTTAGTTGCTACAAAAACTTTCTCTCGTAGCTTACGCTTCAACTCTATACTTAGGTAGCAGCGAGAACATTACAGTTTCTATCCAGCCTCAGCGCTTGTAACATACGTTCTAGTTCCCAACATTTTATGGTTACAAACATGATCCAATGCGTATATATAGGTAGGTAGGTACCTAGGTAGGTATGTAGATAGACCCTCCCTTCCTCACTTACTCTTTTTATCTTGTCCAGCCAAGACCAAACGAAAATCTCAATTCTTCTTATTTTTTTTTTTCCAATTTTCAAAATATCAATAATTCAAGATGGAGTTCAAGATGAATATCAAAAGACTCACGCTATATGTTATCTGTACCATTCTCACCTTGGGTATCCTAGTCTTAACGGTCCTCGGTTTCATATCCATCGGAACGAAGCCCGGCAAGGGACATGGCATCTTTCGCAAGTCACTTCCTACTTCTTCACAAGTAGATCTGTATGTGTCTATCATGTCCCGTATCCTCTTCGTCGGTAATAGTGCAACTAACTTGTGGATGTGTGCGTTAAAAAAAAATAGTTCGCCCCCCAAAGGAACACCCCTATTCAACATGTCACGACCACACATCGGCGACGTCCCCTACGGTCAAGCCATCTTCTCGTGCGCCAACCCGGGACAAGTAGCGCTAACATTCGACGACGGCCCTTACTTCTGGACCTCGCAGATCGTGGACCTTCTAGACGACCTCAACATCAAGGCGACCTTCTTCGTGACGGGCAACAACCTCGACATCAACCGTCGCATCGACAAGGACCAGGAGTACCAGTACCTTTTGTGGCGGATGCGGCTGAGCGGGCACCAGATCGCGTCGCACTCGTGGACGCACCGGCACCTCGAGGACATCGGGCGCGAGGGGCGGTTCCAGGAGATGGTGTACAACGAGATGGCGCTGCGCACGGCGACGGGTGCGCCGCCGTCGTACATGCGCCCACCCTACGGCGAGTGGCGCGACGCCGACGAGATGCGGGACCTCGGCGCGCTCGGGTACCACGTCATCATGTACAACCTCGACACCAAGGACTACAAGCACGACACCGAGCGCGACATCGACGTCTCCATCGGCCGCTTCAACGACGCCCTCAGGGAAGACGGCCACGGCTCCTACATCATACTCGCCCACGACGTGCACAAGTGGACCGCCCTCAAGCTCGTCCCCGCCATGGTGAATACCATCATCTCGAGGGGTTACAAGGCCGTTACCGTCGGGGAGTGTCTGAACGACGACGAGTTTAATTGGTATAGGGATCCTTTTGATATAGAGCACTGATCGGCGGATCACTGAACACTGATCACTGATCACTGATCACTGATCTGAGGCTCGGTTACTTTGGGGGAAAAGGGGTGTGTATGTTGGATTAATAATTACATTTCTATATTGCTTTGCCGTTTTGACCTCGGGAAACCCCCCTGGGATTAAAAGGCATTGTTTGGACAGATCTGTGTTCCCTTTTGTGATGGGTTAACGCATTACTGGATCTTATAGGTAATAGGGGTATGATATCTAGGATTATTTATTTCTTAGGGGTAGCTTCGTTAGAATAATATTGGTGGTGGCTATTTTTATATCTGTGATAGATCTCGTTTCGCTCCCGTATCGGAATGTGAATGAATCTTGGGTGAATCTTGGGTGGCGTGATCAAGATCCGAGTCCGAACACCCGTCCAAGTTTCGAGCACAGCGTTAAATTTAGATGCTTTCCTTTTTTTTGCCGGACATGTTTCGATCGGACTGAACTTTCCGGATTTTTTACCTCGTTTCTTTTTGAGCCATCAGTTTAGAACATTCTAACGTCCTAGCGTGTATATACTCAAACCATCTTCACCTTAGATCAACTCGTGTAGAAAGCCATTGTTTGAATAGTTACTCAAACGGAACTTTAACCTTTTCTTGTCTACCCCTGCTCTGGCGACGTTCACTGGGCGTTCTCGCCTTTCAGCCGCAACGATAACAAGCAAACTAGTGAGAAATAGAGCATCCGTGCGGCAATTTTGAAGCTAAAACCGTTGATTTGTCTCGAGAGTTGATTGGAGCGCATATAAGGGACCCAAGCAATCGTTGGCGAATTACACGATAGCATTCCAACTTACATAAGTAATCGCGTTGCCTCGGCGTACACCGCTACGGTATTTAGCTCTTCTTGGAAGAGAAAAGTTTTCCGTATAGTTAGTCTATGTTAGGTACATAGTTGAATAACAAGAAAGAGAATTCATTGTTGGCATGTGAACTAACATTAGGTAGGTTTCTATAACCCAACCAAACGGAATTCAAAGCGAATATACCTAGTTACAGCAGTAGCAAGTCTTTATGGACTTTAGTCGGCTTTTAGTTTAAGAGAGCCTCTCGGAAGTTACAGTAATAGTGTCTGTCAAGAATCTAATCCCTGTTTGCGGTGGCTTACGTGGTGAGACTTTGAACCTCCCCCGGCTCCCCTGGTCCGCCCTCCCCCCCCTTGTCTCCCTGCCTCCCCCCAAGTGGAGAGTTCTTATTTTCTTTTATTTTTTTTTCTTTTTCTTTGTGGAGGCTCCATGGGGTTGGCCAATGGGGACGTCATCTTCCCCTCGTTTTCCCCCCTCGTCTCCTTTGTGTTGGTATCTGGTATCTGTGGGAACAATGTCATCTCGTCCAACCCGGACTGCAGAAGTTGGAGAAGTTGGGGCTGCGGGGGTTCAAACCCGAACAAGGAAACATCACACTATTTTTTATTTTTTTTTTTATTTTTTTTTTTTTTTATCTCGCAGCACATTCCCTGTTCCTTGTTCGTTTTCCCTTTCCACCCATTCCACGTAAGGAGGGAAAGGGTAACTCGGCTCGATGTCGGGTACGAGAACGCGGCGAGGGGGACCGGGGGTTAATCCTCGTGACCTGCGTCTGCGTTGCCGAAGCCATTGGCTCCCACGCGGCGGTTATGCTGTGACGTCGGTCTAACTCTATCAGGCATTCGGTTGGGCGACGCCTTTGTTCTCCCTGCTATGTAGAACTTATCTTAGTATTCTTAGTATTATTTTATTGGGTATATATCATGTAGATCGCCCCCCTCTCTTGCAGGTCTTCGTAAATCCTCTCAGAATCATTGTGGCTCCTTTCTCATATAAAGAGACGCGTGTAAGTGTCTGAGTGAGCAGTGATTAGAAATCCATCGTGTATTGCTTCAAGCACGAATGGCCAAGATGGAGAGACTTCCCGGCACCAATGTGGCCAACTTCCTAGAGAAGCGCCAGCTTCTTATTGCGATCAACTGTATCGCCGCGTTGGTGCGTATTATACAACATTTTGCTCCCATCTGGAGTAGTTCTTATACATCTAACTAACCCGACATAGTCTATATTTTTCTTTGGGTATGATCAGGGTATGATGTCGGGAGTAAACGGTATGTCTATCGCGGGATCTCGATATCCCCCCATTCCTCATGTGTTCATGGCAGCTAACTTTCTGTAGTGAGTATAATATTCGTGCTATTCCATCTCGCTCGAGCGTGGCGTTTCCAAGGCATGAAGAAGACTTCAAAGCTAACATGATATATTTCGATATGCTAGAATTCTAAACATTATATCGATCTTATGGGCCTCGGATATGTTGACCCAGACACGGATGAACCTATCATCACAGACAGTCTGCTGCAAGGTGGAATTGTCTCGGTCTACTATCTAGGAACTTTATTCGGGTGTCTCGGCGGTGGATGGGTTGGCGACAAGATCGGTAGAATAAAGACCATCGCCTTAGGATCGGTATGGGCTATCGTAGGAGCTGCCTTACAATGCTCTGCTATGAATCACAACTGGATGATATGCGCTCGCGCTGTGAACGGCATAGGAACTGGTATACTTAATGCCATCGTTCCCGTCTGGTGAGTTACGCTTAGAGTTACGCTTATAGTGTTCTTTGTCTACCTCATATTTCTAACTTGATTCCTGTTTAGGGCGACTGAGACGGCAGAACACACCTCAAGAGGTCAATTCATCGCCATCGAGTTCACTCTGAACATCTTTGGTGTTGTCGTTGCTTACTGGCTTGAATTCGGCTTATCATTCATCGACAACGGCAACTCGGCATTCAGATGGCGATTCCCCATCGCCTTTCAGATCATCCCGCTCCTCGTACTCTTGGCATCGGTCTGGTTCTTCCCTGAATCGCCTCGGTGGCTTGCCAAGGTTGGGCGCACTGAAGAAGCACGCTTCATCTTGCACCGACTTCGAGGGTCGACAGGAGAAGACCTGCAAAGGGCTGAGGCGGAGTTACGTGATATCAATAATATTGTCACGCTTGAGACCAAGGAGTCTAAGAAGAACTCGTACATACATATGCTCTTCGGCATTGGCTCGGGCGAGTTACACACCGGTCGACGTGTTCAACTTGTCATCTGGCTACAGATCATCCAAGAATGGGTTGGTATTGCGGGTGTCACCGTCTACGCGCCCACCATCTTCCGCATAGCTGGCTTTGACACTTTCAAGAGCCAGTGGATCAGCGGTCTCAACAACATTTTCTACATGTTTGCTACTCTCATCTGCGTTTTCACTTTGGATCGTATCGGCCGTAGGTGGACCTTGTACTGGGGTGCTGTCGGCCAAGGAATCGCTATGTTCCTTGCCGGCGCCTTCTCTAAGCTCGGCCAAGACGCGACTGCGAATGGGGACCTAGCTAAGGCCAGTTCTTATGGAGCAGCAGCGGCGTCTTTCGTGTTCATTTTCACCTCCGTCTTCGGTGCAACCTGGTTGACCGTCCCTTGGTTATACCCGGCTGAGATCTTCCCTCTACAGGTCCGAGCAAAGGGTAATGCTTGGGGAGTTGTTGGTTGGTCGATTGGAAACGGATGGCTAACCCTTCTTTGTCCGGTCATGTTCTCAAGTAAGTTTTAGCTCTCCCTTGAATTCAGCATGGCTGTATCTCTAACCAAACTGTTCTAGACATTGGATCCACTACATTACATATCTTCGGCGCTTGCAACATATTGGCTATTCCCATTGTCTGGGCTCTTTACCCGGAAAGTAACCAGCGAACGTTGGAAGAGATGGACCTCTTATTCGCCGCACCCACGCCTTGGGTTTGGGATGCCGAGAAGACGTTTGCACGACTCAAGGCAGAGCGACCAGAGCTTGTTCAAGCTGCCAAGAGAGGCGAACACGTTGTTGATCCCGAGGCCGGTATTCTGGCGCATCCCGCAACACCCAAGAATGAGGCGGCGGCTATCCATACCGAAAGCGAGTAAAGCGCGCCTCCCTAGGTGGACTACGATGTCTAGTTTTGGTAATATATAAGGACGATTAACGTAACTAATTATACATTCTATATCATATCCATGATCTTAGAGGAGCAGGGTATATAAGGCGGTCACCAAATATATGATGGATAAAGCTACCTAGAAACACATAGACCATAGTTTTCTAAGACTAGAAGTGGTAAAGAGGATTTATACCCCTGAACTTTAGCGTATATCTTATATTAATTCTATTTCTACCATTGAAGCAACGGCGCGGTGATCAAGGACGATAGTAGTAACAGTTTGCTCGGGACTTAAGCAATCATTCAATACAGCTGTAAGGAGATAGGAAGACAAGACTAGTACCTGGAAAAACACGCGATGATCTACACATGCACCTTTCTTTTTCACTAGCACGCGATCTACATGCGAAGACAAATAAGACGGAAGTGACTTGACGTGCCAAAACCCCCTTACTTCATTGTCCATTGTCCATTGTCCATTGTCACTTCTCGAGTTTTCTTGACGTCATCTCTTTCATGCGAGTATCTTTCAATCTTTCCCGTAAACTCCAAGGATTGCTTTCATCAAAGCCTTTACTACTCTCTCGTGTTTTCCCATTTACATCACTCATGGCCCGCCCTATTTTCCCACGCCACCCAGTTGAGTTTACTCCAAAGCAAGGGCTTTATTATATACCAGGTTGTTTAAGGAAGAGAGAAATCGCTAATATACTATCTCCCTAAGCTTGAAGTATTGCTTAGAGCTTATCCGGTATCCCACATCATCGTCTCCATACAAAGAAGGGTATCGAACTATAGTG
This sequence comes from Daldinia sp. EC12, assembly GCA_002120325.1. Lineage (NCBI taxonomy): Eukaryota > Fungi > Ascomycota > Sordariomycetes > Xylariales > Hypoxylaceae > Daldinia > Daldinia sp. EC12. Next base: position 243,995 of record KZ112959.1, read on the forward strand.
ATATTATCTTAGTTCATTACTGTCGAGTTCAGGTAATGCAGATCTTGGGGCCATACCTTGTAGTTAGGTATCATCCAGTTCATGATTAGGGTACTCTTTTGGAAGTAATCCCTTTGCCATCCAGGGCCGCAGCCCCTTCGGTAACCGCTTCGCCTTCCGCTCCCTCGAACCCGATAGCACCATCGCCGACTACTAAGGCGGGAGAGTAGGCCCCTAGATTAATATTTAACGGGGCACTGATTGTGCTGCTAAGAAGCGCGGTGAATATAATAGTAAATGTATATTTCATGTTTGCCCCTTTGTCTGTTGAAGGAAGCTGTGTGGAAGAAGTAGACGGCTAGCTTGAGACGTAAGAAATATAACACTGTGCACCTGTGCACTTTGGTGTAGAGAAGAATATATAGGACTACAGTAGAAAAAAAGAATAAATTCGAATGAGGAGAGCCAGCTACGAGAGGAATGAGAGAAGACGGAGGTTGGAGAGTGTCTGGTTCTTATTATGTTTCTCAGATTCCGTCTTGATAAATCGCAACCAGAACGATTAGCTTTTACCTACCTCTCCTCTAGAATTACAATCCTAAAAATAGGTATTCAAACACATGTCTCAAGGTATTGAGTGATTCAAACATCAATGTTGAATCTGCCAAGGTGTATTGCCAAGACCCTCGAATCTGGCCAAGCCGTGAGATCGCCGCTCTATTTGTCGCAACCCCACGATGATAGGTACATATCGCGTCTGAGAATAACCTGGATATCCTATGCATGCAAGAGGTATATAAATATGGCGGCCGAGTATTGGACAATACCTTTCACGCACTGACGATTCTTCAATACCCAAGGAATCTGAGCAGTTACCTAGCTGTCTTTCATGATTGCCGTGTTGCAAACACTAGTTTCTGTTTCAACCTTTTCAAGCCGTCAAATCAGATGAAATTTAAGCATAACAGGACAGTTAGCTGAATGATAGTATAGCGGCTCGCTGATATATAGTATCGCCAAGATGTGCCACTTATACATCTATGGCTGAATATCATATCATACAGCTTAAAATACGCGTAGCATATTCGACTGTGTTTACAAGATTTTGTCTACAGCTCACAAACCTACCTGTCACAAATATATATGTAGCATTTATAGTTAAACCAGCTAGTATCTGAAGAGTCATTCAATGGATAATCATGACACCATCTGTCTGCTATAATGAGAGTTAATGCATTATACTTTCATCTTTCTCTAAAAGTTAAAGAGCTCAGCCAGTAGCATTCTCGAGGTACTATTCGATGCCGTGAGCTTTCCATTGTTGGAGTAAAGCTACTCTGTATTAATGTTCGTAGAATATGAGTTCCAACATGTATATCCGACATAAAATCTTGCCTCGAACCCAAACCCACTGTCTACAAGTCCGGCATGTCCTTCAAATAACTCTCCAAACCCTGCAACTCGATCCCCCTCTGCGCATTCAGCGTGCTCTCCATATCCCACGCCACGCCCCGTCCCACAGCCCACACGTTCGTATACTTGAGCATACCATCGTCCGGTCTCTCCCTCAACTTCCCCTTCAGAAAATCCACATCCCACAACTCCCTAGTCCACCCTCCCCCGAACCTCTCCTCCACCAGCTCCGCGACCCGAGCGTACGTCACCGTGTCCCCCGCGATATACACAACCTGCCTCCGCACCTCCCGCGGATCATACACCACCTCCGCCGCCACGCGCCCGATGTCCCTCGCCGTCGTAAGCGACAGCCTCGCCTCCCAGCTCCCCAGCGCGCGCAGCTTTCGCCCTTTTAGATCGACGACCCCGAACTCCGGAAGGAACAAGAAGCTCATGAACAGCCCCGTCGACACGATGACCCAGTCCGTGTCCGTGTTCTCTTGCGACCGCAGTAGCGACCGCACCTGCAGCTGCTCGTCGAACAGGTCCTGCGCGCTGCCCCCGCCCACCGCGTCGTAGTCGATGCCCCACTGCCAGGGAATATACCGCCTCACCTTCGCTTTCAGCACCGCCTGCGTGAGCTTGACCTGCGTTCCGGGCGGCAGGCCGAAACCCGAGCACGCTATGACAGTGTGGAACTTGCCGAACGTCTCCGCGAGCTTCTCGACGGAATCGTTGGCCAGATCGCCCGCCACGAAGGAAGTAGCACCGAGAGACTTGAGACGCTCGTTCTGGGTTTGTTTGGCCGGGTCCTGCGAGGAGATGCTGGATTGCCGGAGAAGGATGGATATGGTGCCGTTGTTGCGCTTGGGGTGCGCGACGAGAGCTTCTAGGACGGCTGTGCCGAGCTCACCGGCGCCGACGAGTAGGATAGATGGAGCGGCACTCATTGTGAATACCTAGGTAGGTAGGTAGGTAGGTAGGTAGTTACTGCTGGGAAGATACCCTTGTAAGTTCACCGGTAGAACTAACTAGGTGAAATATCGTATACCTAGGTAGTTTACGCGATAATATAGGCGTCCTAGTTCTAAGAGGATTCATCTTACTATATAGTTACCTATGCATGGTCGTCGCAGCATTTATACTCCCAAAAGATCGGGCTAGAACAACGCGCGATGACAAATGAGCCCTGCTCGCGGTAGAATGTTTAAGCATGATTTGAGGTCGAACTACATGGCCAAGGACCAATCACAATTTGATGATGGGATGATCCTTGGTTTACAATTAGTAATTATCTACCCATATATCCCTACGGCCTTTGACGGAATCATGTTAGTGTACATATCGTGTAGAATGGGCCCAGGAGATAACGGGCGTTAAGACTATTCGATCCGTCTTATATGATGTAAACTTGATTAACCCCGAGGGGGTCTGGCTTGGCAGGCGTAATTGAACCTTACGCAGAGTAGAGTTAGGATCGTCCGTGGTCCTCTGGCGTTCGCGGTCGTGGTCTTGGTGGGACTGTTTAACTTCGTTCGGCTAAGCCCAGCCGTCAAGTATTACCGAGCACTCTTCGGACCTTAGATATAACAGGGAGGATTGGCATGATATAGTTAACTACCTACCTAGGTACCTACCTAGACAAAGTAGTCAACGGTTTTAGGTTGTTACGATATGTACCCTTAGAACAAAAGCACTCTCTTCTACGAATTAGATAAATACACAAGTATAAATATAAATATGTATATAGGTATATATATATATTACTACTCATCGAATGAAGAAAACAAAGTCTCATGTTTATCCGCTAGCAAATCTATTTGCCATAAGCCAAGGCCATCGGAAAACATCCCCTATGTAGTTGCAACACTCACTCATACAATCTGACCCATCCAAGATCTTTACTTACAGGGTATATGCGGATCTCGGCCTGCCTGGACTGGCTCTTTCAGTAGCGCTCAGGTCTGACTGAAGCTCTAATCCAAAACTCGGCCGGCTATACCTGCACCGCTCCTGTCCTTCGTCTGAGTCTTCTTCAGCGTTTTACCCATGCGAACCTCAGCCAAGAAACCGGCGGGCCTACCGCCACCGGAAGGAGCAGCTGGCAACGCACCTGGAGCTGGCGGCGGTGGTGGTGGAGGGGCACCCATTCCCGGGATTGGTGGTGCGGGTGGCGGAGGCGCCCCAGGAGCACCGAAATCAGGCATCGGCGGAGGCGGGGGTGGCGGAGCTCCTGCACCTGCCTCTGGCATCGGTGGCGGCGGTGGAGGTGCGGCAGGCGATCCCGCCGTCTCTCCAGCAGGTGGAGGGCTGAATGGTGTTGAAGTCACAACTGGCGAAGCTCCAGCAGACTTATCACCCGTGGCAGACAGTGGTCGAGGAGGGCCCATGGATCCGAACAGAAGAGATGCTAGCTGAGCAGCGCCGGCGGCTGGGCGCTCATCATCTGAATCCTCGTCGTCCTCTTCATTTCCGGAACCCCACTCATCGTCTGTGTCCGGTCGTTTCCGAGAAGGAGGCGGTGCTGCTTTGGCCTCCTGGGTTATTCGGAAGAACGGATTAGTAGATACTTCTGGCTGGGCTGGTGCTGGTGCTGGCGGTGGCGGGGGAGCGGGAGCAGCTGGAGCAGGCGCAGGGGGGGCTGCAGACGACTCCGAAGACTGGGATAACATTCGGCGGTAAGGGTTGCGGCTCTCCGTTTCCGAGGGCGGACTAGCAACGGAAGGAGGAGAGATTACAGGCGGTGCGGGAGCAGGCGGCGGAGTGGCTTTACGCTCTAGTTCCTGACTGCCAAGCTGACTGCTACCAAGAGTAGGAGTAGATGCCTGAGGAGTGATCTGCTGCGGACCTTCGTCGTCGTCCGAGGAGGAAGAGTCCTCTTCCATCGCTGCGAGTTGCCGCTGAAGCTCAAGTTCTCTTTGGCGTGCGGCCTCAATTTCGGCGCGTTGAGCTGCCAGCTTGGCTTCCTTCTCTTTCGCCTCAGCCATAGCGGCCTTCTTCTTTTTCTTTTCTTCCTCTTTCTTTAATTTGCCTTGGCGGACCTGTTCCTCCAAAGCCTTGAGGCGGGCAGAGGCAGCTTCGCGTTCATTTGCGAGTTCTTGCTCTTGTTTCCTGGCCTCATCCCTATAAAGAGTTAGTCTGAATAACGAATGGGAATTAAAGTGGCATAATGTTACATACTCCATTTGTTGGGTAGCCCGCTGTTGCTCTTCGTGCTCCTTGGCGAGACGCTGCTCTTCGGCCTTCTTCGACGCCTCTTCCTCTTCAGCTTTCTTGGCAGCTTCTTCCTCATCGGCTCTCCTGGCGCCAGACGTGTCTTCGTGTTTTCCACCTTTCCTTGACGGAGGCAGAGGTGGTTTCTTAGCGTCTGACTTGAGTGCAGGTGTGGGGGGAGCCACGCCTTGCTCTTCAGCAATTCTAGCTTGCCGTTCTTGTTCACGTCGGGCATCTTCTTCTTCCGCTTGTCGACGCTTGGCAGCACGTTCTGCCTTCTCACGTTCTAATTTCTGGGCAGCAGTCTCTCCAGGTTTAGAAGGCGTCTTAATTCCAAGAGCTGCAAGGCGCTCGGCCATACGCTGCTCCGCTTGCTGTTTAATAAACGCGGCCCTCTCCTCCGGAGTTTTGTATGACGAATACGACCCACCACTAGGTGCTGGCGACCGGCTGGTTGGTGGTGTAGCAGTTTGACTTGCTGAAGGACTATCCAAGCGAGTTGGTGGTGCCTCCGCCTTAACAGGTTCGGCTGTGGGTGCTCGTCCACCCTTACGGTCTTGAGCTCTGATTCGTGCGGCTCGGCTCGAACGTTGTAAGTCAAATATGAAGTCTCGAACCTCATCCTCCACGCCAAGGCCATCTTCCCATCTTCTCCTTTCATGCTCATTGGCAGCGCTCTCGCTGCCTTCTTTGAGGTTCTCTTCGATACCCCGCGAGAACTCCCGGACACTTTCCTCTACGTCTCGGACCATGCTCTCGTTGGTATCTCTTTCATTTCGGACCTTGATGCTCTCTTCTTCGAGTCGCTTCGCCGCTTCCCCTTCGTCATCGGCAATGTCTATCTTCTTGCCAGTTAGTGCAGCAGTCCTCTGTTGCATCATGGCTTTGGCTCTAGCCTTGAGACGGTCAGACTCGGTAATTGTACCACCTGGGCCAGTGCCAATAATGTTAGAGGCACTTCCAGGGTGCGCCTTTGCATCTCTGAGTCGGAAGAGCTCGAGCCTAGCATCAGCAATGGCCTTTTCGGTCTTTCTAACCTGGGAAGCTAGCTCAGGAATCTTATCAGTAAGGTTTTGTAGCTGACGCTTCAGAGCCCTCCTCTCGGCTTCGGAATCGCCACTTCCAAGAGCTGCGTCAGGATGAGCGTCAATATCATCCTGTATTCGCCGAATGCGACGATATAGCTCGTCAGCTTCGCGCCGATCGCGCCTATCAAGGATGTCATCTTCTTCGGCAGCTGTCTCGTCCTTGAAATCCATGGCATCCAGCAGGACCTGCTTTTCCCGGATCTTCTTCTTCAGTTGATCAATAGAGAGTTCTTCATTAGATGTAACAGAAGAAGGCGACTCTGGTCGGGGGGATGAGTTCCCAATCCTGCGTCGCGCGCTCGACCGGTAGCCAACCTGATCGTCGTTGTTCTTGAACACTGTCGCGTCTTTCCGACCTGCGTTCAACCCACCGGCGTTTCCTTTAAAGGAATGGCTCTTTAAATAGCTGACACCTGTCTTCTGAGGAAGCAAAGACGCTCCTGATGTCTTGCGGAAATCAGACTCTTGGTTTAACATAGACTTGATAGTACCAAGTGACTCGGTGAAATTGCGAGTAGATGGCGGAACGAGCTCGGGTGGTAGAACATTGGGGACGGGATAACCGTTTAGTTTTCTGTATATCAGATGCATGGCCACGGCAAATTCGTCGAGATTGAGCTTGCCCTTGTTTCCGTTGTCCGCAAGGGTCCATATTCGTTCGAGATCAGGCTTCTCAAGACCACTCTGCCCAAAGATTTCTATCGCCTGGTCTCCTCCAATAAATCCCTTTCCTAGACCATCCCACGCCCGGAACAATTGATCGTAGCGAGTTTTCTCGTCCTTGGTAATGGCCCAAGGGATCACTGCGTTGCCTGATAAGCCAGCTGTAGTATAATTCTGTTGCTCGCGGCCTGCCTGAGGCATCATTCGGGCCTGCAACGCGTCGATATTGGGAAGCCCGGTTGCCGGAGCGTTGACTAAACCCCATTGACCAGGTCTTCCAGTTGGCTGCGCATTGAGAGGAAGCGTGCTAGCGGGAGACAACCCGCCAGGAAACCCCGTGGGCATTGGTGGCATTGGCGGCATAGGTCCGTTGTACCCGGTGGGCTGCGGATTATTCAAGCCACCCGGAAACCCAGTCTGCTGTGGCTGTAATCCTTGGCCAGGGAATCCTGTCGGCTGACTCGGTATTCCCGTCATCTGCGCTTGGAGCAGCTGGGAATTAGATGACAACGGCTGAGGATGTTGAATCGTCGGTGGAGTGGCAGTATTCTGTCTGGTGAATTCCTGGGTATTGGGCGCAGTGCTAGAGCTGGCAGCTTCCTCGGCGATACTGAAATTGATTATATCGACCATACTTGATACCTCATTCTTGATATGATCTGGTAGACTTCCCGGAAGCGCTTTGCCCACAAGCTTCAAATTGCAGAGGTACATCGCTAACGCAAATTCTGGGAAGTGAAGTTCGCCTGATCGGGTGGTATCTGAAAGAGTCCTATTTAGAGGTTAATCAGCCGCCAGTTAGAAAGTACCGTCAATATACTATACCAGATGTGTGATAGAGAGTCTCCATCTAGTCTCGATCGCAATAAAAGATCCCGGGCTTTCTCTCCAGACATCGTCATACCGTCTCCCACGGCTGATTTGAACAGCGTCTCGAACTTGGCTTGATCTTGGGCTGTGATGAAGGATAACCTAATGTTCGGTATCTTGTTTGCGGGCTTATGAGCTCGACCCGTCGGCTGGGATTCGGTCGCGCCCCCCGTCTTGAACGAAGCAGCCATCGCGCTGAAACCTGTCGGTTGAGGCTTGATTGCTGGGGCCGGCGCGGAGACTTGGGGTAGAGGTTGCGAAGTGGCTGGCGTAAACGAGCCTTGGGGCTGTTGCTGGTTGAATTGGGATTGGAATTGCGAGGGAATTTGCGGTACCGGCGGAGCACCCGTCTGGAAGGTCTGCTGTTGAGGGGCTTGCCCAGGAAACCCAGTGAACTGAGGTTGTAACTGGGGCTGTTGAATATTCAAGGCCATTCCAGTAGGTTGCGGTTGTATGCCTTGCGGACCAGGAAAGCCGGTATACTGCTGGGTTAGGGGGGCCTGCCCATATCCCGTCGGCTGCGGTGCGAATGGACTCGGCTGCTGCTGTCCCGGCTGTTGTTGTTGAGGCTGTTGAGGCTGTTGGCCTGGAACACCGGCTCCCACGCCGTACGAGTTGCCATACTGCTGAGGGTTTGGTCGCAGGCTGTTGCCGCCCATGAACGAATTAGAATTGGAATACATAACGAAGGTTAATTTATCCCTAGACCCAGAGCGGAATTATAGTGCGAGATGGGATTTTCTAGGGGTAAATATTAGGGAGGTCCTGAGGACCCAAGCACTACTACTCGATGATGATGTTGTTGATGAAGCAAGGAAAGTCAAATCTGTAGAAATTCTGTTCAATGTTCAATGTTTGTAGATGACGAAGCAGGCGAAGCAATCAAATGGGACAAGGAGAGGCTTGGCATAATTTAGGCGCACGACCGCTAAACACCGCTAGACACGAACCAGTAATATGCATGGTTTGAAACTCAATGGCTGGGACCGCAAGGTACTAACCTACATGTACTACGCCATGGGTACGTACCTGCGTAATTATGTAGGTAGATATACAACATGAAATACGTACCGCGTTGATATGGATGCATAATCCACAACTTCGATATCATGGACTACGTGATTGTATGCGTGAGAGTTTCCACATATCGATATCAAATCAAATTTCTCTCAAGGTAATTGGTGATTCAGGTAGGTTATATTTATCTTCCACTAAACATTTACTACCTTATTCCTTCTCCATTATACTCCGAATCCCATTACCGGAATAGTTAGCAGTTGTCATCTCAACTCATCACTAGTCCTCGCCTGAATTTACCCCAGCCCTTGGCCACCTTCTCCTTGCTACCATATGGCACAGCAGTTAAACCTTGCTACAAGACTAAGAAATCATTTTCCCTAGACTATAAGCTTGTTTAACTATTTGTTCCTTACTGGGCAGCCGAAGTAGGGAATTGGTCGGCATTCTTCTTGGCCCATGCCCTGAAGTCGATCTTCGTGGCGGCCTTGCTTAGAGCACCACTCAAGGCAAATTGGGTGGGGATTCCCTCAATGCGGTGAGTCGAGTTGATGTTCTTCACCAAAACAATCTGGTAGCAAGTAGCAGTACCCTGTCGGGAGGCGATAGTTGAGGCCGCGAGGAAGTATTCCCAGATCTATTTTGACTTGTTAGCCACAACACGCATCTCATGAACTTGATCATGGTAAACTTACGCGGAACCATCTCTTTCCATACTTAGCCTCAACCTTCTCACGGTTGGCCAACCAGTTCCTATACCAGCGCCACAGAGTCGCGGAATAGTGCACACCGATAGTATCGATTCCCTTGATCTCAAATCCGGCACCTTCGAGTCCGCCGACGAAGAAGTCAAGAGGAGTTGACGCGTCAGCACCAGGGAAAACGTATTTGTTCATGAATAATCCCCAGATAAGATCCTCGTATTGCCAAGGCTTTCGGAGACCAGCAATCTGTAGGAAGAATACACCGTCGTCATCGAGCATATCGTATACTTGCTTTAAGAAAGTACCAAACTTGCGAACACCGACGTGCTCAGCCATCTCCAGACAGGTGATCTTCTTGTATCCGCCCTGGGGCACCGGGATATCTCGGTAATCCATGCAGAGAATCTTACTTTGTTCCTCGGGAATACCAACGTTTCGCATAGCCTTGTTACCCCAGGCAGTTTGGTTGCGGCCAAGAGTGACACCAGTTACGTGGGCACCGTAGTTGACACTTGCAAATCGTGCCAGAGTACCCCAACCACAACCGATATCGAGCAGCGACTCGCCCTCCTTTAAGTCGATCTTCTCGCATACAATAGCTAACTTGTTGTCCTGGAGCTCTTCCAAGGTCTCCTCTCTGTTGATGTCCGAGATAACACCAGAGGTGTAGATCATACGAGGACCCAAAAACCAACCGTAGAAGTCATCACCACGGTCGTAGTGGTCACGGACCTGTTCCTCATCTTGATCTAGTTAGCCGGCAGTTATGTGTAGTAGTTGATGTTTGCAATATCATACCTTGACTCCTCGAGTGCATGATAACTTCGGGGATCATGCCAAATAGGAAGTACTTGCAAAGGCCCCAGGTGAACCGGAAGCTTGCCCAATCATGCCTGTATTCCATAACTTCGAGGCAGTCGCCGTTGAAGTCGACGTCACCATCAAAGTACATCTCGTAGAAGGTCTCCATGGGGATCTTATTCCTGCCATGGTACTTGAGCTTGTCAGATTGCTTCTTGAAAGTGAGGTAATGCTCGACCGGCCGTCCGGGGTATTTGACTTTCTCGTTCTTTCGGGGGCTGATGGCGGAGATAGTGAGCCAGAAAGCAGCAAGAATAGGAATACTGGTGAATAAGGCGAAGAAGATAGCAGTCTTTAGACCACCTCCGACTTTCCATGACATGTAAAGCGGGACACCGCCCATCAAAGAGAACAGCAGGAGGTTTGAGAAGGTATCAGCACCCGCTGAATCCGCGGGGAGGGGTGCATTTTTGATAGATGGATACTAAAACGACATTGTTAGCTTCTAGATCGTAATCTTGTGAGACAATACGACGAATCCGTAGATGCCGGGCGTAAGAAAAAAAAAAAGAAAAAGAAAGAAAGAAAAGGCCTACCGATGTGGTTCGAACACCGCACTCCTCAAATTTCTCGAAGGTGGGAGTGGGAGCTTTGGGAGTTTCGATAAACTCGAACTCGGACTCACTCCCGTTAACACTATGAGGTTTCGACATAGTGATGGTTGCAAAGCCAATGGAGGGCCCGGGAAAGACTTTGCGATAACCTTCTTTGTGTCTTGAAGAGTTGAAGAAGAATTTGTGGGAAAAACCTGAGGTACATAAACTTAGTATTTCTTCTTGCCCTTTCCCACTTTCACAGACCGCCCTCTCCTTCCTGCATGCTTTCTTAGCCCGATAACCAACCCGATAACCCTTTGTACGAATTGACTTTTCTGAGTGGCCAGGGACCCCGAGCTAGAGCCACAGTAGGTGCCGTTCCGTCGTAATCATAGTGGGGTTTGACCACGACGTAGAGCTCCAACGGTAAGAAACCCCCCCCGACACCCCACCTACTTTTTGCCTTTAGGGTCCAGCTGTCCCTAAACTTGCAGGCTTGTCCTCTAGGTAAGCTTGTCCAGGTACTAGGTCATACCCACACTACCAAACTAACGTTAAGCCTCCAAACAATCAATCAAATAGGGGTTCGACATCTAGAAAAACATCTAGGATAAAAAAACAGTATCTGTTATTTGACAAGGAAAGCAAACACAGCCCCCCTGATTTTTACATAGCACACCAATACACTATCTTAGCTACTAGCTAAAAATGATAGGCAAGGTATATCCTGAAAACGAATACTCTCAGACTGATATTTCTATACAAAACCTAGTAGAAAATAACATTAGAACCCACCTCTTGAAAATCTAGTACCTTGGCAGAAAGGCCACGTTGTTCTATAGAGCCGATCTACGGCGCTATAACATTAACGATAACGCACTAACATCTGCAGAGAGTTGTCCTTAAGGTAAGATAGGTAAGATATGGCCTCTTAAAAAGACAAGGTACCGAGGTACAGCTACCACTCCGGAGCTAAAATATCATCATACCACAAGGTAAGCAGTGCTCCAGGGAGACACCATCGTATCTGAATTAGGTAGCCCAAATCGTGATTTCTCGATGTATCATAAAGCATATGCTTAAAGCGAAGCGGTAACATCCGCCGTTATCTCGTGTAGATGCATGTCGACAAGGCTGGTAACGGCTACACACACATGTATGCGGTGGCTAGAGCTCCAGGGCTAGATACCATACCAGGTAACAACCAGGGATCGACCAGGGGAAATAATATAAGAAACAAGGAGAGGCGATGTCCATAAGACAATTTACCACGTAGAACTACACCGACAATAAGAGCCCTGGTTCAAATATAAGAATATAGAAACAATCTGTCCTCAAGGCCCTAGGTCGCAGCTCTGCTAGATAGGTGTCGTCCCGCTTTGACAGGTACCTATATCAACAATTAATCGCAAGTACCATTGTTGTGTTGAGCACCAGCATGTACTACGAATATCTCAACAAACCCCAGCCTCAACGATGTCTAGTTATCCTCCGTTAGCACCACTTCGAAACAACACGTAATAGAATGCATTATATGGTTCAGCAAAGGGTATATTGTGACCTCTAACGGTTCAGTGCAGTAAGACACTCACTCACTTAATCGTAACTAGGACACCCGGTAGTCTCAGAACCCATCCGGGAAATATCTCATCCCGAGGGGTTCAATCATGAGAAGCCGTCTTTTAGATGTAGAGGCGGAGCAAGTTTATATAGTCGGTATGGCGTCGTGCGCTAGGAAGCCACTGATATTCTATGCGATCGAATTAATTGGGCGTTAGCTAGTCCTTTCAACGTCTATAGCCGCGCTCGGAATGTCTATGACTATCCCGGTCTCGATCACGTTGATGGCTATGGCCGTAATCTCGTCGTTCACGCTCGCGTTCACGTTCGGACTTGTAGCTATCGCCACGGCGCTCATCACGGTTTCGTCTTTCTTTTTCCTTGTCCCTCCTATACTCGTCAAGACGGGGCCTTCGTTCCCGATGTCCATGTTTTCGGGCCAATTCTCCCTTCCTAATTTCCTCGTCCTCTTTAGAACCAAGCCCCATCAGGTTCGGTCGCCTTTTGACTTCTTTCGGCTTCGCACCGCGCTCCTCGCCGTTCCAACCCATTCCGCGTAACATAGCCGCTCCAAATTCACCCTCAGGTATCTGATCATACTCTTCTATAGTTGATACCTCAGCAGCTTCTTCCATTCTACGGCGGTAAGCATCTTGTTCTGAAAGGGTTGTGGGCGTGCTGTGCCTTGATTCGCCTTCAATGACGAGGTCTTTCGCAGATTTTCGTTTCTTGCCCAAGAGAGCATCTATGGCGTCGTTATCTTCGTCCTTAGAAGCCACAGGCTCGTCATCACGATTAGTTTCTTCGTGATCGTTTGTGGCAGGTCCCTGATCCTTTGATGGACTCTCATCTAGATTCTCAGTACCCTGCACCGATTTCTTCGTGACGGTAAGACCCCATTTGATTTGCTTGTCCTGGTCGGCTGGGTCTCTCTCTGCAGAATCGCCAGATTCCGTCCGCATTAAGGGCGTCTCGCCCTTGGTACTCCTCTGGGCCTTTAACTCTGCTTTCCAGTCGCGATTCTTATGGCCTGTTATCACGTATGGCGCATTGGCGCGTCCGGATTTATCCGTCTTCAGATTTCGCCTCTTGGCATCAGACTCAGATACATCGTCGCCGATAGAAGTGATTGCTTCATGACGACCGCTAGCCTCGTCATCGCTCGCGGAATCGGAATCATGATTGAGGACATGTTGTCGGTGGCGTTTGCCTAACGTCGATGGTGGTTGGACATGACTTTGTTTCTTGGCTCCGTTGGTTGATGTTGAAGAGGACGGCGCGCCAAATTTAATCGCTATTCGCGGAGCTGGTTCAGGCATTTCTATTCCCCCCGAGATATATCGAGAAGACGAAGTGGAAAATATGCGTGGGGGGTTTTGAAACCGACGCGCGAGGAAGTAGGGGGATAAGGCGTTGTCTTTTGGTATGTCGATTAGTTTTCGATGTAAGTTGAAGGCGAAGTTATGGCCTCAAGGGCAGCAGTGTGCTACAAGTACCTAAGGTAACACAAGATATTTAGCTCCACTTATAACTACCTAGGTACAAATGGTAACAGACGCCTCTTGATGACCTAATACTTAGCGCAACTCTAAATCCTAGAACCTACATGCATGATTATCACGGTAGGGAAATATAGGTACATATTAGGTAAATAAGACCACGTACTTACGCGTTATAAGAGTATTAAATATCATTTATAGTACCTAAGGAATCTATGTGAATTTGAAGGCGTTATGTTCAGATAATGTTGATTCTGAAGATATTCGAGGCAGGTAATGAAGTAAAGTTTATATAACTATGAAGTTTATGTAACTATCAGGCAATTATTTCCATAAGTGTGTTAGATGTTTTATACGTCCTAAGTACCTAGGTATCTACCTAAGTGTGTTGGGGACATATTGGTAACAAGGACAGGAGCACTCTGTTACTTTTATGTACGTGAATGAGAAGGCAACTCCGGCAAGAGGGGCAAGTACAGTATGTAGATACGCCCGACGTAGAGAAATGCTTATCGGTACAACCTAGTCGCACCTGAATTGTAGCCTAAGTCCATGTATACGGACAGGGCTTACAGCAGGTACGTTAGGGAATTTAGGTAGCAGCCATAGCACTCGGTAGAATGGGTCACCACTATGTATCGGCCCAAACAGGCCTATCAGGACGTCCCTGTGCACTGAAGTGGCCGCTTCCCAGGCTTCCCATTAGGTATCATCTGCGAAAAGGAAAGGAAAAAAAATTAATCTAAAGAGACTTTTCGTCAATGATAGCGAAGAGAAAACTCAATTAATACAACCCAACGCCATCATTTTCATCACTCAATAATATCAGATTCATCTCCAGCTGTCCCATTAAGACTGGAGAATCATCCGTTTTCATGCAAAACGGATGTCGCGGTGGTCGATGCTATGACTGAGGTCGTGCCCGCCGACCGCACGAAGCTTCTGCAATCAAAGCGGGCAGAATGCAGGTCAGTTATATGTTGAGATGAATAGAGCTAATTGATCCGATACTCATAATATATATTTTTATAGTGCTATCGCTCGTTCGAGGAAGAGGAAGCTCTGCGTTCTGTATGCGGTCGCCACGACTCCAGATGGCCTTCCCCAGCGAAGCTTCGCCGATCCAGACGCGCCACCGGCCAGCGCTGCTGAGTTGCATTTTCTTGACGGATGCGATATATTCCAGTACGTCTAATACTCAAGTTATTATATATAATATTATACATAATACTATATATATATATGTATATTATTTCATGTCACCGATCGCGTCTTGGATGCGGGAATCCATGAAAATATATTTGTTTGTAGTATTTTGTTCATGTCACTAATATCCAATTTAGAGGGAGAAAATTAAACGAGTCGAATATTCCTACGCGACCACGAGTGCGATCCGAATATCCCCAACTACCTCGACCCGGAGAGAACCTCATCTCGAACGAAAATGCCCAGAGTAGGAAGAAAGATGCCGTCGGTATCGTGCGACCCGTTATGCCACCACCGGTACAATCGCGACCTGGAATTATCGAAGGCCAAACAAATCCTTCCCCTACCTTACCAGCGTCTAGTCCGGGTTTGAAACAGCATCAGCCAGTGTGGCCGATTCAATCTCCCGCACGACCTACGAGACCTGAACCTCCCGCTCCGTTATCAAATGACCTGTCCAAACCCAAGTTTTCCTCCGGCGAACATGTAGAGAACCTGGCCAAGAACAACGGGCCTGATGAAAGCCCCAAGATTCCTACTGGTTCCGTCGCGACCTCTGTTAATATTCATCAACCGCAGATAGCTCAGCCTCTCGTGGATGAACAGCGACAACGGCAGCAACTCCAGCAGCAGCAACCGCCTCAACAGCAACCCGTTCAGCAACATGTTCAACAACAATACCAGCAGAAACCACAACAGACAGCGCAATACACGGGCACACAGTCAGGAAATGCTCACACTGGCGAGCCGATGGATATTGATTCCGCCCCAGCTGTGAAGCCTGAAGAGGAAGTAGCCATGGTTGTGCCAACATCTCAGACAGACGGCGTTAGTAGAATTGGTGGTATATCTCCTCCAGGTTCAACAGTCCCCGTCTTTTCCAATACAACGAGTAAAGCAGATGCGACTAGTGAAAGCGTGCCGCTTGCAAGTAGTACGGAGGCTAAGCTAGCGGGAATGAAAGACGTGGCGTCTATGAAACAAAATCCATTGAACTTGACGCCTTCTGAGCCAGGCGTGGCTGGAACATCCGAAAGCATTCCGAATCGAGTCAAAGACCAACCGCTGCGACCGCCCACCATTACAGCAACGCAGACGCCAACTAATATCAGTCCGAAAGTTAACTCGGCACAGCCGCTGAACAATCCATTGTCTATTCCGCAGCCCGAAAAGCCCGTGGTCCCATGTGTCGAGCAGATTGCGAACAATATTCACACCGTTCCACAGCCTGCTGCACAGCAGTCTCCTAACAATGACTCCCGTGAGTTTCCGGTTCCGGATACGAGAAACGACAGACAACCGACCGATACGAGAAGTGCGAGCGCAACGGCAACAGCAACGGCGAGTACGGGTAGTTTTACTAACGGTATTGTTCACGGCGGAAGCAATAGCGAAGTTATGGGGAAAGAAAGTTCCTTGGCTCCTGTTAGTTCAGCTCCGATTACACCGCAAGTTGACACGGAGGAAACTCAATATTCTCCCCAGCCACCGCAATCTCACAAACCAGTTCGCGAGCGAAGTAGCAGTCCTACGGGGGTTGCTCGACAGAAGCCGGTTGCTGAGATTCTTAGCGAACCACTAAAGCTATCGAGAGACCCGACATCTAATCATACGGCATTAGTGACACCCACATCCCAATCGTCCAGACAGCAGTCACAAAGCCTTCTAGGGAGGTCCAAACTCATAGAGAAAAGTAAACGATCAACAGTGGTGTTTGGTAAACAACCTAAACCTGCTGGAGACTCGGATAAATCTCTGGTTCAGAATCAGTCCAAACTTGGGCAAATGGCTAGTGATGACTATTTTACTCCTCTTTTTGTTCAGGCGTTCGCCTCGAACTCGAAATGGATGAGACCTTTGGATCAGATCTTGCATCAAGCACATAAGACATTGTCAACCCCTGATTCTTACACTCAGATACTTGACAATCAGGCTTGTAAGGTCCTTAAAAGAGTTTATCACTTGCAACATCATAACAAGTGGTCATTGCGCCAACCAAAGCGTTGCCCTGAGCCCACGCGCCAACCATGCCACTGGGATGTTTTGCTTAAAGAGATGAAATGGATGCGAACAGATTTCCGCGAAGAGCGGAAGTGGAAGATGGCAGCAGCTAGGAACCTCGCTTATGCTTGTGCTGACTGGGTGTCGGCCTCTGTAGAAGATCGGAAAGCGCTACAAGTCAACGCCATCATACCTCCCAAAGTGTCGGCCAACAATGGAGAAGTGGTTATAGGCGATGCGCATAACACCCAGAGTTCGGATGGTCAACCAACGCCAGACCTTATCCCATCCGCGGATATGGATTCTCCAATGGAACCAGACGATGAGCCTAACGAAGGGATCCTGGACACAGTAGCTCCATCTGCTATATTCGCCTTGGAGAACGACGATGTAGTGTTTGCATTACATCAGTCTCCTACTGCGGACCGGCTGCTTGAAGAACTGCCCATGTACGGTTCCCCGCTCAAAGTCCCAAAATCTGATCTCACCGCGCCCGAATACGATCCCGATGCTTCGTGGAGGCGACCTGCGTTGCCACTGAGCAAATTTGTGGAAGGTCGAATGGAACTCACGCCAATCGAACCACCGAAAAAACGCAGCCGATACAACTATGCTCAAGAGGATGACGAGGACGACGGAATCGTTTTCGGTCAGCTGAGTAGCAGCCAACCCCGTTTGGAACCAGAAAACCCCGACGTGGCGCTATTCCGACCCGAGAATAAAAGCTTTAGGGACAGGCTACACGCTGGACATCAATTCCGCCCACCGAATGAGCATACTATGCCATTCCAGTCATTTTACGAATGCCGTAGCCCATCTCAGTGGATACAGTCTGAGGATGACGAACTAAAGAGCCTCGTCCGCGAATATTCGTATAATTGGTCTCTAATATCCAGTATGCTTTCCTCCAAGTCCTTATTCAGCTCTGGGGCTGAAAGACGGACGCCATGGGAATGCTTCGAGCGCTGGGTTATGCTCGAGGGGCTTCCTCACGATATGCAGAAGACGCAGTATTTCAAGTTGTGGCAGGGTAGAATCGAATCATCACAACAAGTTATTCGACAACACCAGAACGCGATGCAGCAGCAAGCACAGCAACAAGCACAGCAAGCTAATGCCAACGGTCCTATTACGCCAATCCCCAAGCGGCGGTACAATGTTCCATTAAAGGTAGAGAGACGGCGTAACCAGAAGCACTTGACGATGATAGATGCGATGAGAAAACTTGCAAAGAAGCGTGAAACGGCCATACAAAAGCAGCAGCATGCTGCCTCCCTCGCAGCTACGAGAAAGCCGAATGAAACTCCCCAGCAAAGGGCACCAACGAAGACTCCTAGAGAATATAGTATCATGCGTTTCGAACGAGACCAAGCAATGGCCGAGAGACTGGCGGAGAGGATGGCCCAACAACAGCGTCATGAGGCCCAGCGTAGAGTATGAAACTCCCTTACCCAATTTCCAAACATTGTCCAATCGATGCTAACATATATCTACGTAGGCTGCCCTTCAGAGAGCACAGCAAGGGCAAGTTGCACAAATGGCAGCTGCCCAGAATACCAATCAACTCCCTCAGAATAATCCTCAGATGGCAGCCTCTCATCCCCATGCGGCTATGGCTCGTGTCGGTGCTCCCAATCAAATCCCCATGAATGGTCAAGCTCGTCCACGGATGCCAATGCATGCCACTCCAAACGGCACAGGAACGACCAGTCACATGAGTGGCGGACTCGTTCCTCCTATGCAGATGAATGGTGCCTCTCAAGTACAGATACCTACAGTGAATGGTCAGTCGCGAATGGCGATGCCGACTGCACAGCCGGATATTCAGCTCTTGATGCAAGCTCAGCAGATCTCCGAGCAACAACGTCGGTCAGTGCAGATGCGACAGCAACAACAGCAGCAGCAGCAGCAGCAGCAACAGCAGCCACAACAACATCAACAGCAATCTCAGACTCCACAAGGAAACATGCCTTTACAAAGCTCGCCCCCCGCCATGCGAGCTGCTGCGATGAATGGGTTAAACCAGAAGAGTTATCTCAGCAATGCCCAAGCCCAAGCAGTGATGGCCCAGTTCAACGCCGGGAATGGATCAGGAATGTCGACCCCTCCCGCGGCAGGTCTGCCCATAACATCACAAGCAGGCTCGCCACGGCCAAACGCGACGATACCCCAACCGACGCATCAGACATACGTCTCACAACTTCAACATATTGAGAGTCAGATTAGGCAGCAACATCCCAATACGCCACAAGACATGGTCCGCGAGATGGCAAGACAGCTGCTCAATAACCGCCATAATAACCACAACCTTGCGCAGTCCGCGATGAACGCTGCTGCGGGAGGGACAGGGCATGCTGCTGCTGCTAATGGGCCACACCAATATGCTCAGCTGCTTAGGGCTCAGCAACAGCAACAAGCTGCCGCCGCTGCCGCAGCTCAGGCCCAGCAAGCTCAAGCTCAAGCCCAAGCTCAAGCCCAAGCTCAAGCCCAGGCACAGGCACAGGCACAGGCACAAGCCCAACATGGAGCACAGCAGCAGCATCAACGGAACTCAAGCGGAAGCGCAACACCAACACCGTCTATACCTAAGTAGGACCAACGATGCGCTGTGATGTCTATTCCGTGCAATAACTATTGTCGTATCTAAGACTATAGGGTGTGAGGTTACTGAGCAACTTTTACCTCGGTTGCTCCTCAGACATGAGGTAACGATACTCTGCCTTCGGGTACTCGGCGCCTGCACAGTTAAACTCGCCATACTTATCTTCACAGATCAACCCTGGAAGATTTCGAGTTTAGGTAACTGCCTAGGCAGGACTCGAATCCTTGAAAGGACATAGTTCTACCAATTTGCAACAATTAGCAAATCTGAATGGGGCTATGTCCACTGCCTCATCACTATAGGTAGAAGAATTATCCCACTTAAGGAGTTTTTACACAGATATCCACATGAATGCTGGTCTTGTGTCGAGCGCCTAAGTCTAGAGTCGAAGCATATGCTCAAGGCGTTACTATAACTGCAGAGTCGACACAATTCGAAGTCGACGCTATATCAAGAGATTCTAATATTTTAGACTCGTTGTATACGCATTGTTACCCGAGAGATACAATGGGGAAACGGTCGTTTGGTACCAAGGTACAAGCTAGCAAACTTGCGAGGCTTAACGGCTCTCGACTGTAAATAGCAGCTATCTTAGCTGGTAGAGATAATCGTATCTTAACTACCTAGGCAGATAGCATTCCTGTATGAAAGAAGAAGAAAAAAAACTATAATTGAAGACAAGCTGTGAGCTATACGACGACATGATGACAGTGGTGTATGTTTTAGTAGTTAATCCATAATTCCATTCTATTCCCAATATCCCAATAACACACATTATACATATCGTAGGTAGATTAGGTACATTAAGTACCTATGTATCCCTCATTTCTGTCCCATCTTATCTATTTCTCCACTTTATTTTTTTCTGTCCTGCTATCGATTTCGATTCTCGATTCTCTTCAGAATCTAAATTTTTTTTCGTGAAACTCAATTTTCGAAACCAAATAATTCAAACTCAACGCGGAATGGGCAAGCGAAAGCGGATAGATGTCCCTTCTCACGGGGGACAAACGCAAGAACTTACCATCCTCAAGAAACCCAAAACCGCTGAACCTATACCAGCAATACCAACAATACCAGCAAAGACAGAAAGCTCTTCTCCACTAACGATCCAGGTCGTTACGGGATCTTATGATCGAATTCTTCACGGATTGACAGCTACTATCTCGACCGACGATGAGGTGGAGTTTGCTGATACCTTTCTCTTTAATGCGCACAACTCTGCGATACGATGCATAGCACTTTCGCCCCCCTCAGCGCCCGAACCAGGCAAATTACAGAAGGTCATGTTGGCTTCGGGTAGCAGCGACGAGCGGATCAACGTCTACAACATCTCGGCACACCCACCAAGCCGCAAAGATCAAGATGTCTTATCCTCAGTTGCCCCTCGAAAGATATTAGAAAACCCCAAGAATCGAGAGTTAGGAACATTATTACATCACTCATCGACAATCACCAAGTTATCCTTTCCTACCAAGTCAAAGCTTATCTCCGCCTCCGAAGACTCTACCATAGCCGTCACTAGGACGAGGGACTGGTCACTGCTGTCGACCATTAAAGTACCCGTACCGAAGCCCCAAGGGCGACCGAGCGGCGACACGGCGGCCTTGGGTGCGACGCCGGCAGGTGTCAACGATTTCGCCGTACACCCGAGCATGAAACTCATGATCAGCGTGAGCAGGGGCGAGAGATCTATGCGGCTATGGAATTTAATGACGGCCAAGAAGGCCGGCGTGCTTAATTTCAACCGAGATATACTACAGGAAGTAGGAGAGGGGAAGCATTCGCTAGGGGAGGGTAGGAAAGTGGTTTGGGGCAGCACCGAAGACGGCGATGAATTCTGCATTGGGTTCGATAGGGACGTGCTGGTGCTCGGTATGGATAGCACGCCAAAATGCAGAGTTATGCCAGACCCGAGGAGGAAGATTCACGAGATCTGCTACGTCGAGATAGACGGTTCTAACGATTCTTCGCTACTTGCCGTGTCGACCGAAGACGGAAAAATCATGTTCTTCTCTACCAAGAACCAGGATCTCACGCCGGGAAAATCATCTACAGAAGGAAAAGGAAAGACAACGCTGCCTGTAGCCAAGTTGATTGCAGAGCTTGGCGGGAAGGAAGCCGGAGTTTCTGGACGAATCAAAGATTTCAGCGTAATAAGATCCCCTGGGAAAGATGGGGCAGATAGTCTATTCATAGCAGCCGGTAGTAGCGACGGGAAGCTGCGCGTGTTCAAACTCGCCGTCGTGGAGCTCAAGGAGGCGATTAAGGCGAAGGCTACGAAGGTAGTGGGCAAATTGCTTGGCACCTACGAGACCCAGAACAGGATAACGTGTGTGGAGGCATTTGCAATGATACCCCGACCGGAGGGCGTGGAGGATAGTGAGGATGAGACGGAGGACAGCTCAGAAGATGAGGAGAACGAGGATGATGACGATGATGACGATGAAGATGAGAAGTAATGAATTGAGGCTTGTGAATAGCGACTGCTGTCTCGCGTTATCAAATATAATAAATAGCCTGCCCTTGTTGAAGTGTCCCAAGTATTATCAAAGTGAGGGTTATATATCAATCTATATATGAATAGCATATTAAGACTAAGCAGGGTAATGTCTACTTAGAGGTCGACATATTATAATAACTAAGTCTAGGTATCCATTATTAGAGTCGACTTGGTTCTCATCTCGAAATCTACGGGAAAGCCGGATGACACAGGAGACATCGTTCGATTATAGGGGTAGGCATCTATCTTGTCCAATATGCATTTCCTTTCATGTGGTCTTTCATGAGCCTATTGACAGCACGTGCAGTGTTACCAGAAAATAAGTACCATGTAAGCTCTACAATAGGTATAGTAGTGTATTAGGTAGGCAAGACGGTTCCGGGTTGAAAGCTTGACTGAAACGTCGATCCTTTGCAGCAACGCCGCGTTGGTGGGTTGTACTGCATAAAAAATAGCTTAGCCGAGGTGGGTTATGTATTGTACCTACTATGTATTATAATAGCTCGGATTCAAACTCAAAACGGTTTGCTTCTCGACAGACCGCGACCGCGGCAAATAATAAACGATTTAATTTCTCGGCCGTTTATTTTATAAGTGTGTTACAATGAAGTACGATTTGTGTTAGTCGACCCATCTTACGGGATTTGCAGATTGGGAAACGAATGCACTGCACGATGCACGATGGTGTCACAAAAAGTGCTGGATGCGTGCACGTTTGCGGGGTAAGTAACGGGATCTGCGAGCCAACTTAGCGAATCTAAGCCTCCGGTTCGTCTTTTTGCGGATTTCGCATTTGTTCGCAAAATGTACGATGGCGAGTCACGATGGACGGAGCATGTGATTCCCGGTCGAACCAGGGGTTTTTTAGTGCGTCTAAATTTATAGATTGTAGACGCTACTAAGGTACACTAAGTTGGAATACTTAGGTGCATTTAAACCCCTATATACGGATCCGTACTTCGCTAGTAAGTCCCTTAATAATCTAGTAAAAACTAATAGTCGGCACGTAGCCATCTGTTCCTCAAAAAACAGGTAAGTGCATACCTGATATATAGAATAACATGTATACATACTACCTAAATATGTAAAATAAGTGGCTAATAGCTAGTTAACTAGGTGCAGCTCGAAGAAGCTTCAACAGCTTCTATAGGTCGAAAGCGATTTAAGTGCTGATAGAAGGTCAGCACCAAGCCCGTTTTAAAACAGGGGTCATTATACTATATTATTAGTTCATGAGAGAGGGAAGGGGGGGTGACAGCTAGCCGATTTTTTTTTTTTCGATAATGGCTAATAAGATGAACCGGATTACATAGCATCGCATCCGGCAACGGTTTTATGTACGTGCGAGACATACGAGACGTTGTGAGCAAACATCTACTATGTACTAGGCACCGGGATTAATTTCGAAGCAGAAATTTGGACCAATAGTACGATTTAATGTTTCAATGTTACTGTATTAAAACCCCCCTAACTATACAAAAATTACAATTTTGTGTAAAGACGTTGAGAGAGATTCTACGTCAGACTTAGCACTAAATAACACTACCTAACCTTAGGTAAGTACTAGGTAGGTAGATATTTTACGTTGTACCCAGGCTACCAAGTCACATAAATGCAAGACATCAATATCCATATGTAAAGGCATGTGCATGGCAGTACCTAGGTAGATATGTACCTACTAAGGTATCAAAAGGCAGTTTTATAAGCGCCGGGTCCTTTTTATGGGCTCTTTGGTATGTATGTACATGCCTACATGCCTTAGGTAGGTAATGTACCTATGTAAGCTGGTAGGGTAGATACCCGGCCGGTACGGATTATACGGGTTTTTTAATGCGCGTGGGTAATTGGAAGGTACCTACATGGGGATAGGTAATCCTCGTGGACCTGAACAAATACTACATACTCCAATCGTTTTCTCTTCCTCCCAAATATCAAAAAAAAGAGCTTCCTCTTCGTCTCTCTCTATCTCTCTCTCTCTCTCTCTCTCTCTCTCTCCACTGGGTCATAACGCATAATATCGTCATCATTGCTACTCATCTTACCTATATAATTTGGGCTACTTCTACCTTTTTATCTATCACCGAATTTATTTTGAACTACCTAGTTGGAGTATTGAAGCATTGGAGCATTGGAGTATTTTCCGACGCGGCACCTGAGCTTCTTGGTATTGTACCTAAGTAGCTGACAGCACTGCAGAACTGCAAAACTGTAGACCTGCAAAGCATTGGAAACCAACCATCGATTAACCACCAGATCGGAATTTGTGTTCGAAAGTTTTGCGAAACTCTCCAATCCTTTTCTTTTCCACCCCCTCCTCCCTCTCCCCCACAAGGTTCCAATACCTTTTCGTCGATTGTGTAGCCAGTCGGTTAAGTCTTATAGGAACCTTAAATCGTGGCCACGCGGCAGATTCAGGTCGCATTTTAACTGGCTTTCTTCATTGGCGGCTCGTCAACCTGATATAAACGTCTAGTTCCTCACTTTACTTACCCCTGTACCCATTTTCTATCATTTACAAATCCTTGGTCGATCTGTTATACCAAACAATACAATACTTACCTACCTACGCAATCACCTAACCGCTACCATGTCCGACTCTCAAGGTGACAACGGTCCGCCGTTATTACGCCCTATCCCTCGACGACCCTTTAACCTAATTCCCAGAGAGCCAACACCCCCGAACGACGACTCTCCTGCTCTTATACCGTCTGTCGACCCGGGACACGCGCCAATATTAAACCTCGAGTCACTTAATTCTCGGTTGCTCAACATGAGGAATACAGACCTTACTCCCGAATCCACCACCATCAGCCGCACAGATTCTTCACTTAACTTGACGGGATCAACATTGGCAGGCATTTACTCACCCTCCATATGGGGAAAGGATAAATTCGATATGGGGGGCGACGAACCGGGTACGCCTTGGGGGACAGGCGCGGACACGCCCGGAAAGAACCTGAGGCCGGACGAGCCAAACTACGAAATACAGAAAGAGAGGGCACAACCAGCGCGGAGGCGGTCTTCTCTACATCCAATAGTACGCCCACCACCGCTGACCATCACACAGCGCGCGTTCTATCACGGCATGCGCAGCCTGCTTCTGTTCGGTCTCGGTGTTCTCTATGGGATGCTAGCCGTCCAGTTACGGGATAGGCAAATATCTGTAGGAGCTCTCGGAATGCATAACCTACTCCGGAACGTTGATGGCGGTTATAATTGGGGTTATCTGACGTTTTCGGGCGTGTGCGGAATCGTGATGGGTATTTTATTACCTTGGTTTGACGGTGTCTGGGAACGGGTATTCGGAAGTGACGACGTGGCGGTCGAATCCCCAGTAGAGCAAAACGCGGGAGACCAAACGATTAAGCAACCTGCCTCGTTTACAGACTGGGCGCTGGCAATTAGAGGCATCGGTGCTTTCGTTGGCATCGCTTTTGCTATTGTACGTTTTTTCCCCGTGACTTTTCGGTATACGAGCACCTCGCTAACAACGTGTGTAGAGGAAGCTCCCGTGGAGCTCGACTCTCCAAGTCTCACTCGCATTTGCTCTCGTAAACCCAGTACTCTGGTATATACTGGACCGTTCCATGTCCGGCCTAGTCCTGTCGGTCTTCAGCGGACTAGTTGGGTCTGCGATGCTACTAGGACTGACGCCAGAGGCGGTACCGTCGCCTGCAGCCCCGACAACACCTGCGTACGAGGCGTTTGGCCCTGAGTATGGTAATGCGACGAACGGCGGCGCTGGTGATATTGATCAGCAAGAAACACTAACAACAATTGGCGGAGTGAGCCAGGAGACGATTGCTCTGGGTATTTGGTTATGGAGTGTTATATTCTGTTGCTGCATATGTTTTGGCAACATCGGGCGTTGGCTGGCAATCAACCGTGGTACCGTGGCGAAGGGACGATGGGCTCAGCGACAATAATTACTGAAGGAGAGGTGAGGGATATTCGTGAGGGATATTCGTAGTAATATCTTATATCTAGCGACCGGTTACGTGGTACAGCGAGAAGAGCAGGAAAGATTAATTCCCGCGTCTCAAGAAAATGGAAAAATCCCAAGCGGCGGAGGGGAGCTATTATTATTATCATGCCCCATAAAAGCGATCTAGTTGATCATATGTTTTTTTTTCTGGACGGTTGGTCGGAGCATTCTCTCTACTACTACTTGAATGGAGTCTACAGGCGCAACTCGGGAGCTTACAGGCTTGCATCGGGATTGGGACATTGGGGTAAAGGGAAGCCGGATGAGACACAGTATGCATGCATGTCATTGTTCGGGCTAACTATTGGAATCTTCAACAATTATTCCGGTAACATAGCTTCGTGCGTTCGAATAAGAATTATTCGCGATCGAAGAGAATAATATAGTGCTCGTGACGGAAATTTCCGAATAGATGCTTAAGAAAATCCGAAATTTGAATTGGGAATTATCTATATAACGATAGCTTTCGTTTTCCCTTATTGGCAATTAAACTCCGTGAAATGATTTATTTGTATAACGAAAAGCGATGAGGTGAGAGAAAAATCTAGAAGTAGAATATGACCACATGATACGATTTCGATAACTCGAATAGTTAGTAGTTAGGTAGCTTTCTTAGGAGTTCTATTGGGCACGACATGAATAATATAGGTGGTTGTCGCTTTGGGTATATATACAAAGGCAGTGGATTCGGATGCATGCATCCGGAGCTCGCGAGGGTTTTAGTTTGACAAAAAGTTATCAGGTACCTCTCACCACGTAATTGATCAACTACCTACGTTATTTGCAAAATGAGGAGGGGTTTTTTTTTTTTTTTTGCTCGAACACGTAAAAGGGTCCCACTGAGGAGGGGGTAATGGAGTAGCAAAGCATTGTAATGTACATATGGATTGGTCAAAATCGTATATGATCCTCGCATGTTGGCGTCATACATTTTTTTTGGCCTCTTCGAGAGGGCGGCTTCGTTTAGTTACATACTTGAGAGGGTAACATGTATCCCACGTAGATCGAGGCAGAATAGAGCCGCCAATTGCTGGGTTAGGGAAGAATGATATATAGGTAGTGTAAATAGAATGCGGATGTATGCTTTCTACCAATGGTCCAGCTCTTTAGTTGAGAATTAGTATAACTAACTAGTTACTTAGGTAAGTATAGGTAAGTAGTTAACCATAATTAGACTATGTCAAGTAGTTTAGCATCGAACATTTCAGTCGAGACAAACTTTTGTAAGGTGAGCGTATACCGACTCATATTACTCAAGGTTGAAATTGTAGTTGAAACATGTCTTCAGATATACGTGCGTATGAAGAAAGTTAAAGTAGTAGGTTGGTCTAAGCACGTGTAAGTGATAGTAAGGGGACGATCTCCCAACATACCGGATCATGAAGATTATTAATACCATATCGGCATATCGTATTTGAGACAAGTGATAGGTACTACCAACGGAGTTCCAGTAACTAGCGTCGATTCCCGGACGAGATTGCATCGTTTTAAGATCGATCAGCGCTTGCTTACCATGGAGAGGAGTCCTTCGAGTTTACTTATTGTCAGCCACTAGGAGTTAGTAGCTATGAGCAAACAACGTAGGAGGGCAATAGATCTAGTGTCTACTTACTAAGGTAGGTAGGTAAGTAAGTATTGAGTACTTTTCTATTGACGGCACGAGAAGAATCCCAACCAACTAAGATAAGCTTCTTTTACTTCTTTTGGGGAGTGGTTCGTCATCTGGTTGGTGAAAGATTGGGATTAAGGTTGTACAAAATCGATACGCCACGTTGTTGGGGTTTATCAAATCATCATTTACCTACTCGTGTATCTCACGCTATTTATTTATTTGTTTGTTTTTTTTTGTTTGAATTTGAAATATTGTAGTTAACTAAGCCAATTGTTAACCCGACCATCCAAGTAAAGAGAGAGAGGGAGAGAGAGAGAGAAAAGACTAAAGCTGCATATTTTTTGCTTGATAGAATCCGTAAGAAATTGTATTAGTCAATCTTTACCCATTGTACACTATAGTACACTGACCTCTATCGCTATATCGGATATCAAAAACTAAGTATCGGGGAACATAAACATGTCTAGACCCTGGCGACTCAAGGGTCCTGCAGGTGAACTCCACATTGAGTATTACACCTTTCCTAAGCGGGACTAGATACCGTCTCTTAGCACCAAGATTATCGTTAGTACATAGTAGAATGCTAGGTAAATGGAATGCAGCGAATTGCTGGAAAGAACTTACAATGTACAATACGCTAAAGGTCTTCTGCAAAGAAAAAAAAAAAAAAAAAAAAAAAAAAAAAGAAGATGTGGTCCCCTTCTTTTCCCCCTCTGGTGTCACTTTATTATTGGATTTTGATTGTCTCATCGAGATCATCAGTCCACGTTAACTGTCCCACGAACCAATCATATATTTCAATTCTGTCTTTGACGGCTGATCCAAGTACCCCTACGACGTCAGGACTTTTTTACCCTTCCCTCTCCCCAATGGTTCTTCCGACTTCACTTCTTCTATTCTCGCCATTCCGCCTTTGGACTTTTTTAGAAAAAAATGTATGATGACTTCTACATCCTTTTAACGTACAATATGTCACAGACCTTCTATATACCACCCTCCCCTTGACATCGTATCCGAAGGTTTCCTACGCTTTTAGGCGTCTGTTCTTCGATTCCTATGTCACTTCTCTCTCTCCCCCTTTAACTAAATAATCAAACTCCCCGCTCCTACATCCAACGAGATTTATCTAAGGTCATTCATTACAAGGTACCTAATATATCTATCTTATATCTTTAACCTGAGTTCGATACCGGGATAATTACTTCCTTCCATGAGTCGACATAAAATAACCACTCATAATTCGACTACTCATGAAATCCCGTAATTCTTCAACTATCACCCGATTCTCTATCTGACCGCCGCAGACCAGCACACGTTAGGTCTCTTATCCTTGGTCCATCTCACTTAGCCACCTGTAACTCTTCTGTCCTCAAGCACCACACATATAGCTCGTGGTTCTAGCTCTTTTTTTCTTCTCTTTTCTCTCTTATTTTCTGTACTTTTCGTCGCGGCTATATGTAACCGAGCCAAGCAACGAATGCTCGAGAGTTGCCAAAGAAAGAAAAAAGATATATAATTATCAGGACGGAATCAAATCTTAGATGATATTCTTCACAACAGCATATTCACCCACACCCGGTGCCCACGTGAAATAAAAATTACTTTCATGTCCTCGATACAGCCTAATCCGAATACGCCGAGCTTGACTTCGTCGAACCATTCCGGGAGCCCAACTTCTAAGTCCTGTTCTGAGAAAGATGGCTCCCTAGTTTCCAACACTGCTAAGTCCGAGCAGCCTTCGGCGGCTTCCAAGCTGCTTCTTGACGCCGTCAAGGATGTCAGGCAGATTATAAGGCTTTTCCAATGTCAAATTTGCTCTAAAATATTGCAGGAGCCGATAACTTTACCCTGTGGGCATAGTCTCTGCAAGCCGTGTGTGCCTCAGTCACATGTACGAACTAACATTTCGTGGCCGGCCACGGCCAACCGGCTTCGCGGTTTTGTGTGTCCTTTTGACGACTGCAGAAAGGAACATGCGCTTGGAGATTGCGCTGTTGACGTTACATTAAACAAGACACTGACCACCATCAAATCGATTATCGAGTTGGATCGAGGTGTTACAGGTCTTTCTCACGTTTCGACGAGCATTATAGTTCAGGACCAGTGGGATATTGCGGGAATTCCCTCGCTTGCCCAGAAGTCGGATGAGCCCTTCGTGTTGAAAGGAGCTCGCATTGTTGCAACATATACACTAGCGGAACAGGGCAAGCTAGATTACGGGAGCGAAGTATATTATTCATCGATAGGTGCCGGGGACGATGAGACGGAACAAATTGATACTACTATGTTGGTGCGGTTGAAGGAGTCTGTTAGAATGGAAATGGATTGTCAGGTCTGTTACGCCTTATTCTTAGACCCCTTAACGACCACTTGCGGCCACACGTTTTGTCGGAGCTGCCTTCACCGCATTTTGGACCACTCGGATCTTTGTGCCATTTGCAGACGCCCGTTATCCATACAGGCTCAGGTCAATCGGCAATCCTACCCTTCCAACGATCGACTCTGCAAAATGATTAACGGGTTCTGGGCCGATCTGGTGGACATTCGAGCTCAGACGTATGCACTCGAACAACAAGCGAATCAGGGGGGGTTCGACATTCCTCTCTTCGTCTGCACGCTTTCGTTTCCACGTATGCCTACGTTTCTCCATGTTTTCGAACCGCGCTACCGCCTGATGATCCGGCGGGCCATGGAGGGCGATCGGACGTTTGGTATGGTGCTTCACAACCCATCTCATGCACCTGGCGAGCCTGAGTTCTTGGAAATCGGAACGCTACTCCGCATAGTCAATATTGAATCTTTCGCAGATGGTCGGAGCCTCTTGGAAACAGTCGGCGTTTCTCGCTTCCGGGTGACCCGACACGGGTGGTTAGATGGGTATATTGTCGGTAATATTGAAAAGATCGACGACATAAGCGTAGCAGAAGAAGAAGCTATAGAAGCTGAAGAAACGATGCGCTCTCGCGGAGTAAGAGAATTAGCATCCGCACCACCAAGTCCTGAGCCATCGCATCCAGAACAGGCCGTACCCGTTCGCTCTCGGCCAGTATCCATATCTCTCGAAGATATAGAGACAATGTCGACTAGAGAGCTAGTCGAGGTAGGCGTGGACTTTGCTAGAAGGGTGAGGGTGCAGAGCGTTGCGTGGTTGAATTCCCGAGTTCTGGCCATTTATGGCGAATGTCCTACGGATCCGACCCTTTTCCCGTGGTGGCTAGCCAGCATCTTGCCGGTTAAGGAAGAGGAAAAGTATAAGCTCTTGGGCACTACGAGCGTGCGAGAGCGGTGTAAGATGTGTTGTCGGTGGATTCTAGAATGGGAGGCCAATAGATGGTTAGTAACACGTTCTCTTCTTTCACGCGTTAGCAAAACCAACGGGAGGTAGATATACCCAATACTACCCAATGCAAATAGAGGACGAGACAGCTGATCCTCGTGAATCTAAGCTCGCTACAGGTTAGGTCCTGATTATTACTGACGCATTGAATGGATGCTTCCAGGACCATCTCCGATTGCCTTGTCTTGTAACAAGGTGTTCATATATTTACGTTGTCGCTTTATTGTTGGCGCTCGGCTTATTTAAGTTGAGTTTACGAACAAATACCGAATCTTGAATTATAGAAAGATTCGGGAGGGTTGTTTTTCATGTTGAAGCTGGGAGAATTGACTTGGGAAGGGAAGGGAGATCCGCGTATGCTTCGCTTCATTTTGCGGTTTAGTATTCGTCACGGTATCATCGTCGGCGTTCGCATCGCCTGATTGACATTTACGTCGTTATCATATTAGTGATACCATCATAGCGCAGCATTGCCGTGTAAGTGTTTGAGAGCATCTAGAGAGATGAGGAATTATTTATTGCGTACTACGGCATTATATCACGCGTCGTATGCGTTGTGGTTGTCGTTGAAGGCTGAGGAAAAGAGACGGTATTATAATATGTATATAGCTCTTATATTAAGAAGCGAATAAACCCCTTTTTCCCCGAATAATCAACTACGAGTTATATATACCTAGGTAAGTAACTATAATATTATAAATGCATTAGTCTCGTACCTTATTAGCTTCAATATTTATAGTAGCCCACCTAGTATGTACTCTACTAACCTACCTATAATAGACGTCTTATGTAACTATATAAGTACTAACTCTATGTAGTTTGCGGGGATTTTTCTTATTAGTCGAGCTTCTGACGATCCATCGTCCGTTAAACCTCAAACTTCAACAACTCCTTTATAACCCAAGCTACCTAGGCATTTATATACAGGAATTGAACGCTTGCAAGTTTATCATCCTTGTAACCCACAGATCTACTACGCAATAGAACACACTTAACTCGAGTCGCTACTTTGTCGTCTCCTCGTTAGACTGCTCCGATATCAAAAGCTTGGATTGGAGTATCACTTATCAACAGCTATGGAGTATACACACGTCGCGACGCCGGAGCGGTGCTACGCTGATTTCTGTCTTATTCCCGTAAGTCAGTTTGTCTTTTTTTGCATCTGGCCTTCTTACTTTATCGACACAATCCCCTCCCTTCCCTTCCCTATAGTTTTGTCTATTTCATTTTAGTACATACCGCCATTCCGCCTGTTCGATAATTTCTACTTACTATGCATATCGCTCCGTTGTTTTATATATTCGGGTTTAGTTCTTCTTCGCCTAGATAGAAATAGAAGCTTACGCATATGCATATAGGTCGGCACAGGGAATGTCTCGGTAGCAGAGGAAGTTGCCGAGGTCCAGAAGCTGCTCAAGGCCAGCGGGCTCACTTACACGATGCATTCTGCGGGGACGACCGTAGGTAAGCTTGGTCCAGTCCTCTCTTCTTGCCCTCTAGTTTTTTTTTAGTTTTTTTTTTTTTTTTTTTTTTTTTNTAAGGGATTTTTACAAGGTTTTTTTTTTTTTTTTTTTTTTTTTTTTTTTTCCTGTCGTATTCTCAGTGCTAATAGGTACGATATAGAGGGATCTTGGGACGAAGTCATGAAAGTCATCGGACAGGCCCATAGCGTAGTTCATTCTAAAGGTGTTGTGCGTGTGCAGTCGTCTATGAGAGTTGGGACCAGGTATGATTGTCTCCTTTCGCCCTTTAGGCTCGGCTATGCGGTCCGTCCATGGCCCAGAACTACATCAATATCGTCATCATTTCTACTTACCTATATATGTCAAATACATTATCGGCCATGTCAACTGATATTCTTGCCAGGACGGACAAGAAACAGACGGCGGCGGACAAAGTCAAGCGTGTCGAGGACCTGTTAGCCAAGCAAACCACGAGTTCGTGAACACTATTATCTTTGGGCCGAAAGCTGCTATATTTCTTATGGCATGAAGACACAATGCTATAATGCACGCGATGAACACAAATTCTTGAAGCATGCTCATCTCCAGCAAGCAACGTAGGAGTGATAGGTAATAAACCAAATTTCATAGGTACATTTATTCAAACACAGGTTGCTAGCGTACACTCGATATATCTCATGCCAGACATCTTCCCACTACATATACAAGTTGACTATTACTTGGCCCAACGATAATATCGGAATCGGACGCAATTACACCTGTTTGCTTCTCTCTATCTGGCAGTTGCCATCTCCTGCTCACGGGGATTGTACGCACCCGTATTTCATTGCGGCGGCTTAACCGCACGTGATCTAGTTGACCGTGCTACGCGCGAACAGTCTGCTTCTTTGATGACTTGCGCAATTCCTTCTCCCTCTCCTTTTCGAGGTACTTTTTCTGCGCCTTTGCATCCAGGGCGTTAAGCTCAGCGTCGCGCTTGGCCTTCCTTGCCTTGTCACGCTCAGCCTGTCGTTCCTCAGCCTTCTCTTCCTCGGCTGCCTTCTGGATCTGCTTGATGGTCTCGTCGCGGACGACCCTAATCTTGCGTAGAATTTCGGGTCGGAAGTGGGCCGATGACGCCAACTGATCCGGGATCCGTACGAAGTAGGCTAGAAGCGGAGCAAGATCGTCGTAGTTGTTAGACGGGGGGAGCCGGTATCGTAGGTAGACGCGCTTGCGAGGAATAGTTTCATCTATCCTATAATAGAATCAGCATCGATCGTTATTAGGAAAGTAGTCATAGTCTCGGGCATATGTAATTATTTTAATTTTGCTAGAGATACAACTACTGAAAGAATAAACACTTACTTTGTGGGTCGGTCAACGGGTTGGTCGCTGATAATGAGGTAGTCAAATAGGTCGCCGGCTTGCTTGATGACTGAGGCAAGTTCGTCTGTTAGTAGTGTCTGGGTGATCTCGGCGCTCTCACTCATAACTGTTGTCCAGATGGGCAGCTTGGCGTTATCCTTGGTGAAGGTGATAGACAAGTCATAGCGATCTTCTCGGAGCTTCTTCATCCCGTCCTTGTTGACGATGGCCCAGACGAATCCATCGAACGAGCTCTTGGAATCCTTGGTTCTTAGTTCAGCGGCGCCGGGTAGGCCGGGTACAATTTGGGCCTCCTTGCCATCGAAGGGGTAGACGACAGCTTCGACCGCATCCTCCGGAGCAGCAAAGCTGTCGAAGAAGAAGCTCAAAACTGTTTCCAAAGCGGTCATTACGGGGTTGAACCGCTTCTTCAGGGTCAATTTGACGTCCATGAAGGCGACATTTTGTCGGCCAGTCGCATAACTTGCATATTCGAACAAGCTCTTGGCCTTTAGCAACTTTTCAGGGTCCTGGCTAGATTGCTGCGGTACTCCACCAAATCCCACAAGCGCAAACTCGCTGGTGAGGATGGGAGCGTGGGCTTTGATCCATGCTCTGGCCTTGGCACGGTTGAGCTTGGTGCCGATGAAGTGCAGAGTGAAGATAACGGCAATTACCACCAAGATGATACCCTCAGCTTTGAAATCACTTAGGCTATGGCGCTCGTGAATATTATACCATTTCGTATACGGGCGGCCAGTGGGCGCAGGACCACCGAGGCCAGCACCGCCAGGGACGGTCTCGAATGGTACAGGCGCTGGTGAAGGAGCATCAGCGAAGTCGGCAAAGTCTAGGTGATTTGGTATTAGTTATATATGCAGTTAAATATAGGTATCAGCAAAGGAATTGAGGACTAGAAGTTATATAACTATAGGTAGTTATACATTCGTTGAAGGTTGGCTTTCGGCCAGGTGTCCAAAGAACAATTCCTGTCGCGAAACTTGCGAATGCGATCTAGGATATAACTTACCTGAATCGGCGGAGGGAACCGGAGTAGCAGTAGACTTGCTACCTCCAACAATATTCTTTAAGAAGTCCGCCATGGTTACGGAACTCGTCGCGGAAATTTGATGTGCGCGGCGAGGTTGAGGTAGAGGAGTGGAGTTTCGAAGTTCGAGGTTCGAGGTTCGAAGTTCGAGAGACGTGGAACAATTTGGAGCTTCCCACCTTTTGCTTCTAGGTAGCACCTGCAGTCTCCAAACAAATCGCTTAATTACCTAAACCCGCAAAGCCTAAACCGCAACTTTAAACTTGAGGGCACCCCTGCGGGCCACCACATTAGCCCGAGTTTACGCTGTTTTTAGCCACATCACCACTCAACTTTAAGCCACAACACTAGCCACTCTCTCCCCCAGCGGATCATTTATTGTTACTAGCTTCGCGCGCGTAAGGCCGCTCGGCGCGCTGGCGCGCGCCTCGCAGCCATACGCACGCGAAGCTAGCAGCAGTAATAGACCTTTTTAAGATGGGATATATTTATAAGAAAAAAAAGAAAAGAATGTGTGGGATTCGAACTGCAGTTTCTAATATTTAAAAGATACGTATTTCGAAGAAAAGGACGAAAGTGGGGAGCTCTGGTGCAACCCGCCATACTAGAGGATGCACCCAATAAAAACGCAGTGGCGCTACGCACAGACGAACTGCCTGTTCCAGAAATTCAATCCCCTTGACACAATATCCCTCGTAAACTCGGGCACCGCGGAATTGGGACGTGCACACCCAAGAGTTGGGGTTTTGGGGAGGTTCTCCACAATTGGCTTTGAACAAATCGAACAATTTGTGGCTTGAGTTTTTGACCGTGGCGTAAACCCAACGCACATGTACATGGTCCAACGCACTGTGCATCAATGTGCTATCGATTAGACTCCGTTACCCGGCAACCTGTAGTTGAAAGCTCAATGTCAATAATTATCACCATCAACGTCAAAGCGCATAGATCAAAGTTAATAGATGATGAATACAATCAGAATTCGACTAGACGACCAAGAGACGCGAAAATGTCAAAACAAACCTTAATACGAAAATATGGGAAGCAATCCAAAAAGCCCAAAGCCGATCGATTATTCGTCGACCTACCACAAACTCCAATGCGGAATCAGCCTCAGAAGATGATGGAAGAACAAGGGGATGATGTAACAGATAAAAAAATGTTGGAGGAATTAGTTGGTGGGATATCTGCTATGGGAATAAAAGACCAAAATATTGCACCGCCAGATTCACTCAGACGCTCTCCGAGACGAAAAGAGCAAAATGCTCTTCTAAAACCACCAGCACCCCTTACTCCGGTTCCGGCCAAGCTTCGAAAAGTTCCAGTAATAAGTCCACCTAAGCCGGAAATCCAAGAAATCCGTGATGATGGAGAAGCAAAGAAGGAACTACAAGTGCTGTCCTGGTCCGACATATGTCCGCCTGGCGATAAGATCGTCAAGATAGCGGAGGCTTCTTATGCGGAGGTCTACCGCGTGACGAATGAACGCGGAACCAGCATTATCAAAGTCATCCGAATGGAATCACCGATAAAAGCCCAAACCAAAACTCAACAAAAAGCAGGGCTTGTGGACGAAGAGCCGCACTCCGAATCGGATTTGATGGGAGAATTAAAGATTTCGGAATGGCTTGCTGATATCCCGGGCTTCGTCGTCTACAAAGAAAGATATATAGTTCAAGGAAAAGCCTGCAAAGAGCTACTAGAAACACACCAATCATTTCACAAGAAATTAAAACGGCAAGATCCTGATAGACTTCAGTTCTACCCGTCACCGAGCCGATATCTCGATGGCACAAAGTTCTTGGTAGTAGAATTGGGTGACGCAGGAACGGCGCTCGAGGATTTCAGCCTAGAAACTGCGGACCAGCTATGGGACATATTCTTTCACGTTGCTATTGCGCTCGCTCGTGCCGAGGCTCACATAGAATTTGAGGTCAGTAGATAATGTTCCGCTTGCTTTAACATTTTACATTAATAATCCGTATTAGCATCGGGACCTTCACGAGGGGAACTTGTGTATCCGTAGAGTAGCAGAACCGGTTCCTGCGGCAGAGAAGGACCGCTCTAGTCACTTTGGATTTTCAGGTCTTGACGTGACAATACTAGACTATGGACTCTCGCGAGCTCATGCTGATTACCAGAATGAAGATTCGCTACCAATTGCTTATGATCTGGAGAGAGATCTAAGCATCTTCACTAGCGAACACGCCCCTCAGTGTGAGGTGTACAGACGCATGAGGTCTTTTATGTTACGGGGGGACCGAGTATGCCTCCCTCCGACAAGCCACAAAATACCCTACGAATCGGGAATCGAGGGCCCAATATGCTGGGCCCAGCATGAGCCATACACGAATGTCCTATGGCTCGCATACATCTACCAGTGGATGGTGAAGCATTTCAAGGGACCCAAGAAAGAGGTCAACGCTTTTAAGCGTGCCACGAAGGAATTTTGGACGTACCTCGACCCCGATGCCGCCGACAACGTACCGGGCTTCGGGAGCGCTAGCGATATCGTGAGGTTCGCACTAGAGTCAGGATGGATAGAAGAGGAACAGTTGATGGGCGTCAGGGATGAAGTTGAGAAATCGATACTGTCGGTTTTAACGACGAACGAGATAGACGAGGAGACTTTTGCGGAAGCGTATCTGAGAAGGTCGCCTAGGAGACGCCAACGAAATGTTACGTTGGTTTGACGAAGAACCCTGATAGGTCAGTTAATCGGCGTTTTGGTTGAAAGGGTGTTTATACAGGACTGAAGACATGGATACGCATTGCTCTACGTTACTCATGGTTGGGGGGAAAGGACATAGGGATACCATTTGATATACTAGTAAATTGTTAATCAGAACAGAATGCTTATGATACGGCTAGATAGATTTATTAAGGCCCACTCGCTCTATCATAACGTTTAACTTGTTACCCGAGGACTTTACTAAGTACGGTCAAATTCGAAAGCCATATCTGGCCCCAGATAATTCGCGGTAAGGGGGACAACTATATACGAGTCATCCAACCATATGCTCACCGAGAAATGGAGCGACTGAGTTACATGCGGTCACATTGCCAACCCAGACAGACCGCACATACGTATTCCCCAAACGATTCGAGTTAATAGCAGCATATCGAGATCGGTGAGCGACATCCGATATATTAGTTTATTTAATCCGTGCCGTCCTATGCTCGCCTAGTTTCTTTCCATAGAAAGAACCAGTGTCATCCAAACACACGAGTTACTATAACTTGGTACAACGTAGGGCAAGCGGGAGCTATTGATATAATTATAGAAATATTTATTACATTGGGCCAACGAGGAGACCAAGCGTCACCTGAACTCGCCTGATGCGGTGCGAACTATGTACACTAGTCAGCTATTTGGTCCTATCTAGTCGGTGAAGCGCTAGATGCTACCAAGATGTTGTTAGTTATTAGATTTTGGGGGCTATGTTCCTATGGGAAATGCGTTTTCCACGCCAAGGAAAGATCAGCGCTTATAAAAATCGGTTGGCACGCAGATCAGGTTTTCCCAGCCGCGCGCAACGGCAAGGCGGACAACCTTGATTTTTTTTGTCCTTCCTTTACTTCTGCATTGTGTTTTTTCAGCTCGTCCGAGCTGGGATAATACGATGATGAGATTTCCATCGGGACGGTAAACAATAGCCGGTGTAACATCATGTCCCGTCGCCTTAGCGGGCCTTACGTCGTAGTGCTAACTGAATATGTTTAAAGCTCCTTGAATATTTCAAGTTTTTTCAAGAAATGCGTACGCGTATGACTATGCGTATACGTATATTAACACTGCCCCCTTTCAATATAGGTAGGTAGGTAGGTAATTACCATTGAAGACAAGATAGTGAGTTGTTCCTCCGCTGCAAGGGAATCGTTGGGCACCTGCTCCTTACCGAGGCAAATGCGTATATGGTTACCTACCTAGGTAGCAAATAACCAAATAAAATAATTAACTACCTTACCTACTTAATGTAAGTAAGTACCTTGGTTGGAGGTTGGCAAGTTCCAAATAGTGGCATGAAATACTTGAATACCTCCAATTTCGAATAACATTTGGTCTTATGTAACCTTAAGGGTTTGGATGTACCAAAAGACAGCGCCGAACCTTATGTTGCTATGCTGCCAGGCTGCCGGGTACCTACCAATAGCGGTAGCATCCGGTCTCCAGGGCCAATGGGACAACATAGACTGCAAAGTCTATCCTCTATGACCCACATTAGCGCGTTTCAGATCCTGCCCGATTTTATTGGAGATGAAATATAGGTACGAAGTGACTTGGTACCTGACAGAGATGGCAGTTGTGGCCTTCTGTTTTTTTATTAAAGGGGGAAATGATCTACAACCTCTTGTCGTCATCCCACAAAAGTGGCTCTCTCAAGTTCTGGCCAGCTGCTTTCGATCCTCGACAAGGCGGAAGAACAAGTCGAGAAAACAAGCCCATGCAATCCATTTGCCAGGAATATGGAAACAAAACGAAACTTGAATCCTAGGCTGGTCTGGTCAATCGATCCCAGGCTTTATCGATCCCTCCGGTCCCTCAGTCCCTCAGTCCTGCTCCCCCCCTTCCGTAGTAATTATTCATCCATCAGTTCCATAAAGAAAAGGAGTTGAGCGGGGATGAACAAGATGAACAAGATGGGGGTGACCCTCTGTTTTTCGAAGGAGGGGGCTTTTTTTAATCACGCATTAAAATAGGGGAGAGGAGATGAGATGTAGGTCTTAGAGAGATGTTACTCACTTATCCGCCAATAATTACTTACATACATACACAAAAAAACAAATACTTACATATGTTATGCAGTAGTTAATTAAGAAGTGGTGGGAAAGACATACCCACCAGTCTTCTTTTTTTTTCATTGACTGAGAAAAAAAAAAAAGACGGGAAAGGTCACCTTTTTTTTCCGACTCGAGGTAAAATTCTGGTGTCGTCGTCTCTCTTCTCGGTCGTTTTGGGGCGGATTTGCCGCTAGCTCTGCCATTCCCCTGCATAACGAATCGACGAATAGCTTCGCGCCAGCCATTCTTCGACTAGCGTGGCATGGGAAGACTGACCTATCACGTAATGCTTTTCAACCCAAGCCAGCCCAGCCGGCCCAGCTCAACCTACGAAAGCCCACCAACCCCTTTTCTATCTCCACCTTCACGTCAACGTACCTTACATACCATGCCATGTCTGAATTACACCTGCATAAGGTACCGGAGCTATATCAGATGGTTTCTATTTTCCTTGCCGAGCGGCCTAGCCTAGCTAGCCATCGCTGGCACACCCATACCATCCACACAACCCATACAGGAAAAGGTCCATAGGCTGAAAGATCATGGATGGTCCACTAATTAATATACGAACCTCCTCGGTAGTCTTCTGATTTTTTTCTTCCCTTTCTTTACCTCTCTCCGCCTCTTCACCTTGCAACACTTCTCCATCCGCGGTATTGGGCTTTAACCGTTCGTTCATTTGCTCGTCCAATTCACACTCTTTCAGTGCTCCGCCGGCTGAGTCTACCGTTCATTTACCAAACAAAATAGTTGTTCGTCCCTTCTTTCCTGGATCCGGTACCCCTGTCAGCGCTCAAGTCGAGACGTTGAATCACCGCCCATAGACTTACACGTCAGACAATCTTTATTAAAAGCTTGTGCCGGTGTCAGCATTTGAAGAATTTCATTCTCTTGAGACAGAGTTACAGTTGCCCATTACAGCACTCCAAGGCATACGAAAAGGGAAGCAGACATGAAGTACACTACCATTGGTGCTTTGGCCTCCGTGGCCGCCACGGCCGTGGCTGACAAGACGGACTCGACCTTTGCCGTCCTCCATTTCACCGGCCAAAACAAGTTCTTGACGGAAGGTCCCGTAGATCCCGTCGTCAACCCCGGAAAGCAAGCAACCCATTATCATAGTGTTATGGGAGGTAGCAACTTCGGCATTAACACTCGAGGTGACGATCTCTTAAATTCGAAATGTACTACGGCTACTATCAAGAACGACAAGAGCAACTACTGGGTTCCCTCTCTCTTCTTCCAGGACCCTAAGGATGGCACTTTCGAAAAGGTTCCCCTGTTCTACATGAACGTATACTACTTGTACGTTTTCCTATGGACTTCTCGTAGTTCGTATGTGTTTTTGACTAACATTTACTTAGCTTCGAGCCCACTAACGGCACTATCGAGCCATTCCCCGTCGGCTTGAAGATGATGAGTGGTGATACCGATACCAGGGATCCTCCCAAGTTCGGTGGTGGAAGTAACGTTGACCCTACCCGGGGTCCGATCCAGCCGGTTCAGTGGACTTGCCCTCGCCAGAGCTACAACCCTCCGTCTTACCCTGTAGACTCTGACGGAACTACCGCCGGTCTACAGGACCCCCAGAACGAGGGTGCCGGTGCCGGTTTCCCCCTTTACGACTGCGACGGCACTTACTCTCCTCTTCGCCAGGACATCCACTTCCCTTCTTGCTACAACCCCGAAGTTGGCCTTGACGACTACAAGAACAACATGGCGTGGCCTACCCCTAAAGACGGATTGTTAACTTGCCCCGCCGGATGGATCCACGTCCCTCACCTCTTCTACGAGGTCTACTGGGATACACCTTCATTCAAGGATAGGTGGACCCCTGATGGAAAGACCCAGCCTTTCGTCCTCTCCAACGGTGATGCCACTGGATACAGCTCGCACGGTGATTTCATCTCCGGCTGGGACCAGGACACCCTCAAGACCATCATCGACACTTGCAACGTTGGTACTCTCGGCATGGAGAACTGCCCCAACATTCCCGGCGGTGTCAACGACAACCACGACTGCACCATTGAGCCTGCTATCGGTGCTATGGTCAATGCCGCCGAGGTTCTCAAGTCTCTCCCGCTTAACCTCCCGGTCACCGGTTGGGGCAAGGGTGGTTCTTCCAGCGGATCTGGATCTGGTTCGGACTCGTCCTCGTCGGAGAAGCCCGCTGCCTCCTCGACCGTGAGTAACTCCTGGACCCATGTTTTTCCCTTTCCAACCTGTTTCGGTGCCTTCTTCCTTTGTCTCTTGAACATGACTTAGCACCCAAATAAGGACCAAGCTGTATAAGATGAAATTACTAACTCTGGATGTCCCCAGGAATACCCGGTTAAGTCGGATTCGACCCCCGCTGGAAACGCCTATATCGAACTACCCAGCTCATCCCCTGCCGCAGCGCCTGCTGTTACCGCTGCTGCCGTAGCCCCTGCCAAGGACTCATCCGAGGAGGGCAACCCCAACGTTGAAACCGTTTGGGATGTCGTCTACGTTACCGAGACTACCACCGCGCGCGTCGAGCCTACGCCCGTTGCCCGCCGACGCCGCGCCTCCGCGCACGGTCACGACCACATCAAGCGCCACCAGCACGGCGTTCACAACCGTCAATAAACAGGCACGCACGTGGCCGACCAAGCTAGTCGATTATTTAGTTCTATGTCCGTATACGACTTTCTAGGGATTGCGTGGCGCTGTCGAGGATTGGTCGCATCATAGAGGATCCATGGGAGGGCATGTGATACAAAGGAACGTTTTGTGATTTGCTTTTTATTCTTGGATGTACTTGGATATGTAGGGCAAAAAGGCTTCCGAGATATACCAAGTCCAGCAACGCTTCGCTGTCGATACCTTACTGAACTGCGCTGAAAGGGGGGCATACATAAAATTTGGGCGATATACGGGTTACTCCCACGAGACCACGTATCGCGCGCTCGTCTTCGCTTCTTGATGTATCATATTCATATGCAACAACCTATGAACATGACTGTTCAATTTTGACTATATATATAACTGCATAGGACGGAGTAGAAAAGCTCTAGACTCGAAGCGATCTATATTTTTGCATTTCTCTGTGATCTTATAATATCCTTTGTCTTAAGGAAGTACCTTTATTGTAATCTAACTCAGATAGTCAAAATAGCATAGAACTTGGCATCATATTTTTTACAAGATATATTAGCTATGATATTGTGATATGTTATTCTATTCCTGCAGTTCGTCAGTATACTTTCTGCTCCGTTTATATAAGCTTTATTAAAGAGTTACTCTATTTCACATACCAAATAGCATAAAGTGTAAAAGCTTATACACTCGCGACATTGGGCCACTGTATACCGAGATTCTTGAAATGGTCGAAGTAATATAACATGTATCTAGCATGACGAGTTACTCTATTCAAAGTGGAAACTAAATTTGGGTATTATCTTTTAGAAATTCTATTCCAAATTAATCGTCAAATCCATTCCATTCGCCTGAATCACTACCGCTCTGACTACTGTTGTCACTACTAAGATAGTTTGCCTCCTCAGAGTCCATATCATAATCTTCTACATCTTCCTCGGCCCCGTCTTCGACATGTTGAGGGTTTTGGCCTTGTG
Source organism: Daldinia sp. EC12 (assembly GCA_002120325.1). Taxonomy (NCBI): domain Eukaryota; kingdom Fungi; phylum Ascomycota; class Sordariomycetes; order Xylariales; family Hypoxylaceae; genus Daldinia; species Daldinia sp. EC12. The sequence goes on from KZ112959.1 coordinate 286,862, forward strand.
CAGATCGGCCAATCCTATTACCACCATCCAGAGAATCAGGCCCGTAACCCGGCTTAAATGTTGGCATACCCATAGTATCCCTGATAATACGACCGCTTTCATCACGGAGGTAAGGGCCATCTCCATCCGCGAACGTAGGTTTCACGTCGCGAACGAAACCAGCAACGAAGAAGCCCATGACGCCACGCCCATCATCTTTATACGATCGAATACAGGCATCGGCAATTTCAGAATCGCCGTCACTCGCTTCGACAGATCCTCGAACGGGCCACTCACGTAGACCTCGTACTTGCTGTTCTCGCCGTAGTATGCGCCACCCCCTTTCTTTAGCAATATCAGATTGGAGGGCTTTTAGGACGACCTGCTCGTTCTCCCGGGCGTGAATCGAGCAGGTTGAGTAAGTGATCTTCTTTGCAGCGGGGAACTTGAAGGCGTGAAGCAGCAGAGTGAGTTGGAACGACGATAGTGCTTCTAAACGTGCCTCTAATTCCTTCTCGGAGGAGACCAGGGTCTCCTTCCCATCATCATCAACCATAATCGGCTGCGACATATTCTTACCAGTGTCAGAATCGTCGCGCTTCCGCTTGCGATTTGAGCTGGGAAGTGGTTTCTTAAACGTTCCCGGGATATCAGGGAGATATATCGGAGGCATCTCATCTCTACCAACTATACCACTACCCGAGCAACTAGGATCTAAGAGTAGGCATCCAACGTTTGCAAACAGTTCGGAATTCGGATCGACCTTGAGAAAATCCTGGCCGAAGCTCATTCGCGTAATCTCCTTAGCACCGGCCAGCTTTACCATCTTTTCTAGGGTCCGCGCACGCTTTGGGTCCTTCTCAAACGCGTATACGGTCTGCGCACACTCCTCCCTCTCCGGAACCCGAGAGTGTACGATGGCTGCGAGATGTGTGGTCTTGTTCCCGGGGGCCGAACAAGAGTCAATAACGTCGCCATCTTCAGAGCGAGGGTCTAGTAAATAGGCGGGAAAGCAAGAGGCTTTGTCTTGCAGTATCACAGCTCCCGATGTATACGCGTCTGTCTTGGTAATCTCAAAGCTAGGGGATATAGCTAGGAGGTTCGGGATGTGCTCGTCAACGTACAGAAATTTTCCGGGTGCAGCTGTGACTTCACCGACGGTAAGAACTCTGGTAAAGGCAGCGAAAGTAGTTGCCAACTGATCTTCGATAGTAGTCTTTAACGCATTCACCCGCACCCATCGTGGATAAGCAGCTGCACCGCCCAAGAATTCGGCAGTTATTTGTTCTCTTAGAGCTTCGACGGATCCAGCCTTCCTCCTTAAACGTGCCCTAGTAAATTCCGCACTCAAACGCGCCTTGTGACGCTCAATTGATGCCCTAAGACCATGACTAGCAGGAAGCGCAATACCTTTCTTGGATAGTATGAAGTCATGAACAAGCAGTAAAGCCAGCAAGGGGTTAAGCTACGCATCCCTAGGGAATTAGCACGAGACGGAACGAGAGGCTGGGAGCTTTCTCCTATTACCCAGAGTACCTAGGAGGTAGACAAGGATGCTCTCACCTTGCGTTCATGACGTAAGAGATCCGAATTATCAATGACTTCTTTTAATATAGGGCTCCATTTACAAGTCTCCAGCGCCAGGGCGTATATTTGCTGTTGAGGAGACTTTAGATCTTTCTTCCCAAAGATGCGAGTCTTCAAGTTACCGCCAGTAGATGGCGTTGCCGATAGTATGTCGGCTGTCTCATGATATAGAGACATTGTGCCCGGAGCATATTCAGCCTCATGCTCTCAATGGGCGCGCAAGACGTTGGTGGTACATGTACCGTGTATGTCTTTGCATAAAAGGTTCAATGTTGTAAGAGCAAAGATTCGCCAAGTGTAACTCAAAATGCAAAATCTTGGGTCTGGATCTTAATCGATAAGCAAAATCTCCCATGCAATCCGGCAATCTACGGCGCTAGATGTCGTTACCTTAGGTACATGACCTGGGTTATCCATGTAGATAGGATAGTACCTAAAAGAGAAAAAGAAAAAGAAAAAGAAATAAAAAATAAGGTTTAACCTTTTTAGCCTTCTGAGGCTAGCTAGTCTTTAATTAGCCACATCTGATAACCACTTACACTTGTTCACCCTGAGGCTGATTATCATCCCTTCATGTTCTTTTCTTCTTCACACCTTACCTACTAAGGTAGTATGATGTACAAATGACTTGCCCATTTCCACCAATATTAGTAGGATCTCCATGTTATTACCAAGCTTGTTCAAGGCTTAGTTAGGTCTTAAATGTTTGCGAGACATATTTGACCGTTTTTCCGCCGCTCTTCATTTTATCGAGAGATATTTCACCCAGTCTAACTAGGCGACTTCGATAAATCATTTCTTCCGCAACGCCTGGGGAACATTAGGAGAAGGGTAATCGTATGTTTTATGTCCTCGAAGACACCGAGATCCGATTTGACTAGTTTTGGTGTCCGGCAAAGCTGAAAAACTTGTCTCCTTAGATACGTTCTAAGGACGGTGGCATCATGGATGTCTTTTCGGTCCCGTTCTACCTTCTGGCCTTCTCCAAATCCCACGTCGGAGTCTTGGCGACATGCTAGGTAGTTCAATAGTTGCGATCCGTTATCCGAACTAAATGTGAGATTAGGTAGGTAAGTATTATAAGATTACCTTGAGATTACCTAGGTAGGGTACCCAGCTGTTATCTCACGCAATGATGTGCGCTTCCGTGTGATGAGCCTTGCAGGTCGGACAGCGTAAGCGAAGAGGGTCAACTGCCTTGTCAATTGGAGACTGCCATGTTATTTTTCCGAAGGTCCAAATCCAAGTAGGAAAATCGGGACGGGGTTTTTGTAGCATTGCGAGTCGAACGAGGTTATCTCTTCCAATGCGAGTACCTACCTACCTACAGGTAAATATCCAAATATAATACCTACCGACCTTAGGTACTCACAATCCACAATCCATATCGCTACCGGTAATTATCACGAACCCGAGAATGACGTCTCGAAACTTATGAACGAATCTCGCAGCTCCGTAGCGTGGACATTTTTGTTTGTTATAATTATTTTCGTCTTTTGTCATCAGCCCTTCTGACAAACCACTTTCTGTGACGTGTGTCCTAACCAATTATGATACTTATAAGACTTGATTTTATTATATACGTGTAGATGAGATGAGCGGAGATGGCGGAGGGTCGGTCAGCCAAGTCCGCACATACTAAATAGAATATCATTGTGCTGCCCAACGATTATACAAGCTTTTCTTTCGTTATTGATGAGCAAAGTCGGATGGTCGGAGTTTTGTTCGTACCGTCTTTCATGTGGCTCTAAGAATAAAAAAAAAACCCAGGGATTACTCGTAATCCTGATAGGACCACGCGATCGATGAAAACGCCACACAGTTGCCTTTCTCTTTCTAACCTCGGCCTCGGTGGATTTTCTTTCTCTCGATAATTACGAAATACAGCCCCGATGGCTGCAGGTGATACGGATGTTCAGCCGGCCTATCAATTGGAGAATATGCAACGGATAAGTCCGGCCTTTTTTTTCCTCTTCTTCTTTTTTGAAAGGGGACGGATTTCGCGACGAGACACAAATGTGCGAGTTAACGGTTACTAATATATCCAAATAGAAGCGCCACTCCATACGCCCTGTACCAGTATAACAAAATAAGCAAGAATCTATAGCCTTATCAATTACAACTAGGACGACATCTTGATAAAGTCGGGACCGGGTTTGGAATGAATCCCGGGTCCCACCGGTCCCGCAGTCCCGTCAGATCGGAACTGAGTAGTACGGCCCCAGTAACAAGTTGTCTAGACTCTAGACTCATAAATGTTAATGTTACTTAGACTAGTGTGTATCCCCGTTTGGTAGGGTGTCATTTAGAAACAAATTGGGAACAATGCTATGTAATTACTACATTTAGAACTTGGGGAAAGAAAAATGTAACCACAAAAGACTGAGAAGCTGATGTCATTCATCGAAGAGATCATTAGGTACCTATATGTTAATACAAGATGAGAATCATTTTAGTAGTACAAACAACGAACGGACAACTCTAAATCCAACGACTATGTAGATTTGGAATTATATCCCAACATCCATGTTATTGGATGGATGAAATGAACGAGATGGATGAGATGGCATGTTATTACTCCCCCAACTCAACGGACACCGGGAGAAAGAGAGAAGCGCTTACATACAATACAATACCATACAGGCCTTGAAGAAAAAAAATATCACTCCGATGTTTATTACCTAGCAACCAGCTGGATCACAATTGCGTAATTCCGTATGCTAAAGGATCTTGCATTCCATACCGACCCGTTTACATGCGTGGTGGGTTAGGTAGTGATTGTACTAACTATTTGTCGGCGGTACTTTGTGTGAATCACCTCCTTTCACATTGATTCTCAATCCCTTTTACGTACCTTTAGTAGACTACCCACAGCCTCATAGGCAAGCCTTTTCATAACTATACTTGTACCGTAGGGATCGAGTAGCGAGATGCCGGTCGTCGGTTGTGTTACACCAGACGGTATCCATAAGTACCTAAATCCGTGTCCAAACAAAGCAGATGTATTCTCCGGTAGTGAGTAAATATTTCCCCAGTGGGACCTATATATTACTTTGATAGCTCGCTGCAGGGAAACCCCGTGGCTGATTTCCTTGTCTAGGAATTGTTGTGTTATTTATTTCTATTCTATTTTATTTTACCCTAGTAGAATACCAACCTCATCCTTACCTACCTACCTACCTCTACCTACCTACATAGATTAGCCTGTCCTACTTCTCTCTCTCTCTCCCTCTCCCTCTCAAAGAAGAAAAAGAAAGATACTACTCTAAAAGTCGAGCCAAGTCTTTCCATATCAGACCGCATCGCTCTTACACGGGACTATCACGACTTGTCCCATCATGTCGTCCCCGGAGTCGTCTTCGGACGAGTCGTCCGCAACCATAACGGAACAACACCCGCGTGACGTGGAAGCTCAGAATCCCCCGAAGAAGTTATCGTATTGGCATCGCCAATTCGACTTGGCAGGTGTCACTCCCGCTGTGAAGGAATGGAGATATAAAGGCAGCGGAACATCAGAAGATCCTTTCATAGTCGATTTCCTTCCCGACGACCCGAAAAACCCAATGAAGTTTGCCGTATGGAAGAAATGGGGCATCACGGTTTTACAGGCCTTCGCCGTACTCGCGGTCACGTTTGTCTCAACAGCTTATTCCGGAGGTATTGGTGAGGTCATTCGCGAGTTTCAGGTCAGCGAGGAAATTGCGATTCTGGGAGTCTCACTTTTCGTTCTTGGTTTTGCCGTAGGGTATGCATGAGCTTCATCTCATTCCCGTCGCCTCGATGGAATATCATACTGACATGTCACTTTACAGACCGCTACTATGGGCTCCATTGTCGGAGATGTACGGTAGACAATTACTATTCTTCATTACGGTAAGTTGAGTCCCTTTTAATCGGCCAGCTATAATTACTAACACACAATTCTCCCAGTACGGAGCCTTGACCGCATTCAATGCCGGCGCGGCGGGATCTCAGAATATTTGGACACTCATCATCCTCCGTTTCTTCGCTGGAACCATCGGAAGTTCACCCCTCACCAACTCGGGCGGAGTCATTGCCGATATGTTTACCGCCAAGGACAGAGGTTTAGCTACTGCTATCTTCGCTACTGTATGTGTTTTGATAATCGTATATCGCGTGGAATAATGCGAATCTGACTCTGTCGTTTATAGGCCCCGTTCTTAGGTCCCTCCATCGGCCCTATTGCTGGTGGTTTCCTCGGTACAGCAGGTGGATGGCGATGGGTACGTATTTATAACCCCCCCGCCCCCTATGTCTATTTCTCAAAGGAGACGAATTACTAATACTTTATTTGTGTAATAGGTTGAAGGTCTTATGGCATGCTACACCGGTCTTCTCTGGTTTCTCTGCTCTTTCCTCGTCCCCGAAACGTACGCGCCTATCCTCCTTCGTAGACGAGCCGAGAAGCTGTCCGAGCTCACCGGAAATGTCTACGTATCCAAACTCGATGCCGGCAAGCCCAAGAAGACCGTTAGTCAGGAGTTCAAAATCTCCCTGTCTCGTCCTTGGATTCTTCTCTTCCGCGAACCGATTGTTCTCCTCACCTCGCTTTACATGGCTATCGTATAGTATGTATAACTCCTTTCAAGCCTATCTAATGCATAACTATAAAGAGCGGAGGTATTAACTTGTATGTCTTTTAGTGGAACCCTATACATGATGTTTGCCGCCTTCCCGATCGTTTACCAACAGAACCGTGGGTGGTCCGCGGGTGTTGGCGGTTTAGCCTTCCTAGGTATTGCCGTAGGTATGATAGTCGCGGTTACTTACAGCATATGGGACAACACACGATACGCCAAGACGATGGCGGCTCACGGCGGGAACGCACCGGCTGAAGCGAGATTACCACCCGCTCTAGTCGGCTCTATCTTGTTACCTATTGGGCTGTTCTGGTTCGCGTGGACTTGCGGCCCCAACATACACTGGATCGTGTCTATCGTTGCGTCCGGTTTCTTCGCCACTGGACTGGTACTTGTATTCCTTAGCTTGATGAACTATATGATCGACTCATGTAAGTCAATTCGCCCTTTGTTTCCCCTTTATCACGATGAAGAAAGACAGGCTTGAGACTAACACTTATGTAGATGTCATCTATGCCGCCTCGGTATTAGCAGCGAACTCCGTCCTCCGATCTATCTTCGGTGCCGCGTTCCCGCTTTTCACGACAGCCATGTACAATAATCTCGGAATTCACTGGGCTAGTTCGATCCCAGCTTTCCTCGCCCTCGCATGTCTACCCTTCCCTTTCCTATTCTACAAGTACGGTGCGAGGATCCGCATGAAGTGCAAGTTCGCCGCCGAGGCCGCCAAAGTTCTTGAGAAGATGCGCGCGAGAAACGACCATGACGGTCCTCCCGGTCCCCCGGGCAACCCCCAGCAGCAACCTGAGAAGTTGGAGAAGTCGGGTGAGGAGTCGAATTGAGATACAGTGAATTAATGCATGCCGTAATAGTATGGGGACAGACCGAGATGGATCAAGACTACTAGTAAATATGACATATTTGAGTAAAAAGCAAACGGTCATTTTGGGCATGCATGCTAAACGTAGGTAGTTGGCAGTTTATCATCACTCATCACCATACAGCATCTGGATAGAATTGGGCATTCTCGGGGAATCGGGTTATTTCACTGGGCTACGACACGATACGCATCCTTTTTTTTTTTTTTTTTTTTTTTCAACAGTCTTACAGAGCCATATAGGCTCGGGGACTTAACCATATAGTTAATAATAAATCTCTACTTTTCCCGGTAGTATATACATATCGTCTCAGAGCTCATCGTGACCGGCTATATTGATCTTGACACCCGGAATATTACGTAGCGATATCTTCTTGGTAGCTTTGATCCGCCCTCCGAGGTCACCGTACGTAGTTGTCACACCAGGAGGCGTCCAGGGTTTGATGCGTCCTTGCCAGACGTCCAACCCCCAACTCTGAACATTATCTGCGGTCCAACTCTTACCTTGGGGATATGGGTAGATCCTGTCCTTGGAGAGCTGGTGAACTGCTCCGGCAGGGAGCACGTTTGTATTAAGACCGAGTTTTGCGGGGAGATCGGGGAACTCGAGCGGATCGACGGTGACCATAGTTAAGCTCTTGTAGTAGTTATGGGCGATCCTTTTCAATGTATTGCGGATTTCAGCCCGCTCCGCCTCCGTGGCTGCGAAGACGTAAACCATTGGCCAACCACGCTATACTTTGTTAGAAAGATTGTTCTAGTCTGAGATGAGGTATCAGGTAAATACCTAAGTAGATAGACACCTAGGTAGGTAGGTAGCAATTTAACCACTTAATAGTTATGCGAACTTACATTGAGGAACCGTTCGTGGTTATGGGGCAGAAGCTCTCCTATCACGGGTCGCGAAGCCTCCACCACAAACTCGTTTAGTGCAGCAACGTCTACCTCTATCGGAATGTCAAATGCGTATGTGGCGCTATCGAGTGGATGGTAACATTTGATTTGCGGTGTGGTTATTCCCTCCGCCGCAAGAACGTCATCATCGGTAACTACTCCGAATGTGAATTCTTCGCGGTACCGTCCCGCCACATTAGTAAAGACAGTCCTAGATGTCTCATCATTCATACTCAGATATGCGATGAAGACTACTTCGTCTGCTTTCCGAAAGTTTTGTAACGCAGCAGCACTGACCTCCGAAACGATAGGGCGCTGAACACGATCGGCCCATGCAAGGAGACTGTAGTCCTATTAGTTGACATTTGTTTGCCCTGCGTGGGCTCAAACCTGGGAAAATCCACGAACGCTGAAGTCCTACGAGGGCCATTGTATGTCGATACGTGGTCCCTCTCCTTGAATAACTTTATAGTTGAGGATGAAGGAGCATCGTATGATGCGCAGGCTGCAGCAAGCGTCGTACAATCGATACTGATAAATGGTATTTTTGCCTTAGGAAGCGCCAGTGACCATTCTATCTCCAGATGTTCCGTCTTCTTGCTTTGGTCGTGTTCTCTTTTAGCGACTAATCTATACGAATCGAATCATAGGAGTACTCACTCTAGAGGCTTGAGCATTACATTGATGTCAGAATCTCTCAAGTTAGAATACGGCTTCTTTTATAAGATAGCTCACATATACAACTATTCGAATGTTAGTCTTGACTGCACTCTAAGCTGATTAAGCTTTCCTAGGGGTGAATTCTTCACTTACAAGCGACTACAACTGCTCCATCACCCTTTAGCGCGGATCCAAACTGAGACTTGGAGACATGCTCCCAAGTGTGCGCGATAGTAAACGATGCGAACAGGTACAATAAGATTGTCGCAAATCGCGACATGATCAAAGATTACTCGCAGGACTCGATAAGGAGGTAACAATTGCGACGTGGGATGTTCGTATGATTGAGATACGAAGGTGAAATGAGTTCATTATGTTGATGTTCTCCTTAACGCATTAATTCCAGCTACTAAGAGAGTAGTCCAGTTTCAACTATTTTGATAGTATTTGGGGTTATTGGATAAGGGGCTCTTAGTAGATTTAGTTGACAGTCCGTCCGACACTGTTAACTGGTGATGTCTTGGCGTGTTGTAGAGTGTCATATCAAGTCCACCGTGAATACAATTTTAGAATGGGCGAAAAGATGAGATATAGGGCAAATAAACCGCCTTATGCGGCAGTACCAATCGTCAAGTCATAGTCATAATTCAATGACTATGGACGCCTACGACTACTGATTACAAGAGACTTACTTATACTTGTCTGAATTTTTCGAGGAACGTCGAGGGTAGGACGTAGTGACTTATAATGATAGCCTTGAAATAAGTATAGCGATGCGGCTTTTGTTATATCTGAAAGTTAAGTTTGGCATAGGACGATGGTAAAGACTCGAAATCCAATAATTAAGTTATTATAAAACCAACGACATGTGTATTACTAGATAAAAATTACAGGATGCAACCTTAGGTACCCCAGGTAATTATCTTAATTAATTCTTATACCGTCGACTAAAACGGTGTAGACTTGAAGATATTATCAGCAGTAGCTCGCCCCCCTGCGGTAGTAATTTTGCTAAAAAGGTAGGTATCTAAGATTTTCTCTGGGCAATGGTATATGATCCACATCTGGGTGTCTTTATAATGCTACTGGAATCGAGAAGGATTGCTGCTTAGACTAGGTGCTCAATCTGAACAGCTCTGATTGAAACGGGGCGTAAGAATGGCTGACGACAGACTGCAGAAAGCACTTAACCGCCCAAAGTAACTAAAATTTGCCCGAGCCGTGTGACGTTACTTACAAAAACCATGGGAACGATGTTAGACTTGATCACAGCCGCGAAGGTGTTAGTTGACCAAGTCGCAATATATGCTAGCTACCATCAAATAACCGCCGAATCATAACCATTGTTGTAGGTATATGCATAACAATTTCCCGGCCACAGAAAGGGTAGCAAACTGCAATTGGTCGATTTCCGACGATCTTCTTACAAGGATCGGAAATTACACAGCCAGGGTTAGGATTAAGATCAACAACCACCTTACTAAACAGGCAACTCTACTGTAACCCTTCAATGCAGCTTCGAAGATGATGCTCGACTTGAAGGATTGCCCATACTAAGAAAAATCTAGACATTCACAGCAAATCAAGAGCAATCATATTTGCGAGACGAACATCGAATGAAGTAATTTTCAAATAGGCATTCGAGGCCCAATAACGCTATTAAGGATTAAGTACATATGCAACCGAACCGTTCTAGTTCACGCCTCATATTGACATTGCCTTCGCGGCTTTCGGAATCATTAACAGAGAAAACCTAGATCGCGCGCGCTTAAGCGGCGAAGAGAAGAGCGGCGACACCGGCAGCAGCGGCGAGAAGACCAGAGCCGGCCATGGTGGAAGCACCGGCAGTAGGGATAGGGCTGCCAGTGGGGTAAGAGCCAGTGGGAGGGTTGCTGGATTTAGATGTTAGCTTTAAAGTTGCTTTATACAATATAGATATTGTAGGGAATACTCACGAAGCAGTGTAGCCGCCAGTGGGGTAGTTGCCAGGAGCGCCGGGGGCACCAGGAGCACCAGGGGCACCAGGGTAGCCGGGAGCACCGGGAGCAGTGCCAACGGGGACGGAGGCGCTAACGGTGACGGTGGAGTAGCTGACGCTGGTGGTAGGGACGCAAGTGGTGTAGGTGATGGGGATGACCGAGGTAGGGTAGAAAGGAGCAGTCTCAGAAGGAGAGCTGGCAGGGCCGGAGGGGGTGTTGCCAGGGCCGGTAGGGGAACCGGGCTGAGACTGCGAGGGAGTAGCAGTAGGGTAGCCAGGAACAGTGTTGTTGCTGTAGCTGGAGCTGGGGACGATGACCGGAGTGCTGCTGCTCTCAACGGGGGCGCTGCTGCTGCTGGTGCTCACAACAGGGCTGGAGACGGGGTAACCAGGCTGGGACGACGAGGGAGTCTCGGCCGGCTGAGAGGTAGAGGGGCTCTCAACGGGGTAGCCAGGCTGAGACTGGGAAGGAGTCTCAACGGGATAGCCGGGCTGAGTCTCGGAGGGAGTCTCAGCGGGTTGAGAGGAAGAGGAAGAGGGGCTCTCAACTGGGTAACCGGGCTGAGAAGGAGTCTCGACGGGGTATCCAGGGGCGGTTGGGGAGCTGGACACCGGGTAGACGGTGCTGCTGGTGACGGTAGAGCGGGCCGGGCAGTCGGTGACGGTGGGACCGCAAGAAGTAATGGTAACAAAGTCAGTCTCGTAGAGAGTGCTACCTGCCATGGCGGCACCAGCGAAGATAACGGCTCCGGCGAAACGCATTTTGAAGGTTATTTTTGATTTTTGAACGTAAAAACACGAACAAGATTTAAGTTTAGAAAAAAAGAAGGTAAAAAAGCTGAAGCTGAAAGCTTATAAGAGCGTTGGTGAAAGAGTGGACGACCGAAGTCAAAGCTGAGTCAAATCACTAAAAAAGCGGTGATGGCTTGGGCGAGCTGAAGGGAGGAAGAAAGAAAGACGGTGTCGATGGAGGCGGTCGAGTATTAATAGCTTGAGCAGCACAAAGGATTTCCGAATAGGGGACGATCCTCGCAGGAGGGAAATTAAACTGAATAGATACCACCATGGGCCTTTGAGCTAGCGCGTCCAGGGGGTTTTGCAGTCATGTAAGGTATTCAGGTAGTGTAATCCCGAAGAGAAGAGCACATCAGCAGCAATGCATCAGCGGTGGAGGTTACGGGCAAGGAACCGACAAGGAACCCAAGTTACATAGAGAGCTGGGGTTATGTCGAAATGCCATGGGATTCGCTCCACTCGGCTTTTTACCATCCAATTTGACGACAAGACGTGATTTCTTCCTTGTCTACTTGTGAAAGCCTGTAGAATCCTTTATGAGCCTCAGAAGAAGAATAACAATAAGAGTTTAATTACAGAAACAAGTTTCAAAGACTTCCTGCATCAGGCTTTGCCATTCTATTGTATCGAATTATTCAATTCATCTACTTGGCTCATTGTTAGTTCACACTTCATGTGGCGTAACGGCGTTGAAAAAATGTGCCATCGTTTCAACCAAAAGTTGAGAGTGACAGATAGAAGAACGGTCGGTTGGTCCGTTAGGTGGCGGAACGCTCGCATGGGTGTTCAACTCCGCAAAAAGGGCAAATCTTTACCACTTATAAAATCGACTAGGATCAGGAACAACAGCGGAGCTGAGTGTCACCGAAGAAGCATTTTAGAAGATGAGATTGGTCCTTCTTAGAGGCCACCAGCAAACAAGCATTGATTGTGTGAAATGACCTCCATAATTCTCAAGAGACCCTAAGAGAAGCTAACTTTTAACATACTTGGCGGTCTGGAGGGTTTGAAAGAATAGGGCTTAAAGCCTACCTAACACGAGATAAACTAGGTATACATAGTATAGAGATACGAAAGTGGCAATACAATGATATACGAGTTATGAAGTTGTGAAAGAGATAAGGAGCAAAGTCTTGTGTTTAGTTATTGTTCATTGCTTGGACACTCCCAGTACCCTCTACTCTATTACATCTTGTACATACGTGTAAGTGACATCTTGTCACATGTCGATCTATACAAGATTAGGTATGTATGAAAGATTTTTAATGGGAAAACAAAGTATTTCACTTTCCATTTAGAGGTGGGTTCCCCCGCGGCGCCTCGCTGACTTGGCTGACTCGCCAACTCGTTCGTCTAATGTTTGTCATTCAAGGGGGGTTGTCTCCTCATTAAGCTACCTCCCAATTCCCACAAAGAAAAACCGACGGCGGCAAATCTGCGCCAATGCTGCCCCCCCGGCGTTTTCAAAAATGGTGCGCTAATGCAGGAACACATGTTGGGTCCCTCCCCGGCCTCCCTAGATGATAGATCTACGGACCTAATATTCAAATTAAACGGGAGGCTTCCTTTAGATCCCTTTTTTTTTTTTTTTTTTTTATCTCTCTCTAATCCCCGTCTCATCTCATAAGGACATTAAAGAAAGGAGGGCGCTTGGTCCAACTTTAGACGCCTCGTTGGACCACCTGACATTTTGTGTCGAGTCCGTTATATTCGTCATGTACATGTACTCTATCATTGGATGGCGAGTCAAGGGCTTGCTAAATAAGACCGAATATCTTGATTAGGCAAGTGGTGAGTAAGTAGTACTGCTAAAATGGCTGGACGAACAGCGGTTCCTCGATAATTTCTCCCTGACGATCCTATCCATGTGGATGGATTCGCTAGAGCTTAGAGAGTCTTACGTGTTATGGTTCTTACCTACCGAAAAAAATCATCCGAAATAGAAAACGGGTCAAGTGTTATGCCAAGGCTGAACTACGAGGGATGCATAACCCATCCGTTTATTGAGTCTTTGCTCCTTCATTGCCACGTTTTGAATCGGTGCTTTACGGCAGTAAGGTAAGGCAAGAGTTAATTAAAGTACCGTATCGTATGTAGGATTACAATCGTGGACTTTAATCATGACAGAAAAAAAAAAAAAAAGAAAAAAGAAATGTCGTTCGAGCATGTGTAAGAAGGCGGAATACCTCACACAGATAGATAGATCTTCCAGAAACACTCCGAAAGCCACCTACGTATCAAGTTAGTATGTATATCCGACCAACGGTTTTAGAGAGACACACACATCTATTGACACGTTTGTACGTATTTAAAATGTCTTAGAACGCAAATTACTGGGTGTCGTCACGTTCCTTCATCTGTGCCTATCGTGCACGATCCCACGGTTGGCTCCAACAAGCTTTTCGTCAGACGGCACATCGTCTAATTTTAATTAGATCGCTCCGCGTATCTTGACATGTGCTTCGCGAAACCGTGGGTGAACGTTACAATATTTATTCCTAGACGCTCGGACTACATGTCGATGGTGGATGGCCCCATCACCCCCGGTTTCTTGGAAGAGCTTACTTCTCCTGGAGCGCGGCTAAGAAAAGGAGTATTAAATATATTTGATTACATGATCTCTTTTTTTTATATTCTCATTTATGCCCTGTGGTTCCCATCTCCCTCGACTCACACTTTCGCCAAGCTTCGTATGTGATGGCAACATGAGCGAACTCGTTTCCTAAATGAGGTTCGGTTATCGAGTTAACCATGAGAATGAAGCTTCTGGAGATTCATCTGACGAGATCGACAGCAAAGACGAATATGATGCCGAGTTCGTGAATACCAATTAGGTTTTACACAGTTTTGAGATCACAGAGCTACAAAAAGCACAACTGCTGGATAAGGGCAGCGCATCCATTCCCAAGAATCGGTCCACCAGCCACGATATGTGATTGTTCAGAAAATCCTAGTGTTAATGAGCCGCCATCGCTTCGCTCCGATGAGCCCTACAAGGAGGAACAAGAAGAAAGCTTCGGCGTTCCAGTCGCTATTGTCAACCCGTTGATCCCTTATATTTGATAGTTACGTAGGTCGCTTTACTACTAATGTTATGATTAGTTTCTAGTCCGATTTCGAGACAGTCGATGAACGTCTATTTACTTATACCTCAATATTCGATATCATCCAGGCGGTCCAAGTTACAATATTACGAATCCAACGTGCTTCACCCAAATGTTCGTCTCCTGCTTGATTTTATGACCACGAGTCCTGAGCTTTACGGCACATTCTTACTTTGGGTTATCATATTGACGTTGAGGATTCGAATATGGATAAGGGTATGGCCGTTCCAATGCAACTTCTATACGGACTCGAACAGAGCTTAGAAGGTGACCGTGCCCCATGCGATTATAGTCAGGCATATCCGTGAAGAAGCCATGGGGAGAAAAGTCTAGGACTAGCACATGAGCAGACCTCGTGGTGATGCAATCATACGTTCAAGGCAAATGGCCTAAATAGAAATCACTGCTCTTCGTGCCTCAGTTTTGGTCTTTGAACAGGCCCAAAACGGGAGATCATTTCTCAAGGCTGAAGAGAGTGTGGCGCGTTAGGGCAACGCTAAAGATATCATGTCATGTTATCATTCATATATTGATATCTTGGGGTTATGAAAAAGCCTCACGCGGTTGACTCCGTCAGCCTAAGAATATAGGACACAGAGTTTCAAAAGAAAGCATTTTAAGGTATTTATTTATGAAAAGGTATGACAGCAATGGTTGACAAAGGTATACTTACCTTTACCTACATAGTAGATAACCTAGGATGTTATCATTCAAGATTACTAGTTAATATTATCGATATATGCTTTTCATATTTCATATTTCATATTTCATATTCATCCACCATAAACCCGACAACTTCAAGGTTCCAATACCTTAGGTAGATTAGTAGATAAATACCTACTACCGATTAGCTGATAGTTGCATATATGCATTTAAATGCATTTAAAGCACTCTTGATTTACCTAAGCCTACGTCTCAGTCCCACTGCGGGGAGAAAGACCTAATCAGGCTCACCGCCTACCCAATTACGCCTAAAGTTGACGTGTAGAAAGAGATTTAACGCTAAATCGAGTAGGTGGGGGAAACAATACCTATACCTACAGCCTGTACCTAACCTTAGGCAGGCTCAGGGCGAGTTGAAACAAGCAAGGCAAGTGGGATGGCGGGCAGCAAAAAAAGAGAGACACAAGAAAGTCATCGCCTTTTTTTTTATGACTGAATTGATATTCAACATAAAAAAAAAATAAAACTACCTAAGGACTAAAAATCTAATACAATCAACTCTTGTGTCCGCGACCGCTACTCTTCTTAACTCTTCTTCTTAAACTATTGACGAAATCGAAATCCATTCTAAACCCAAATTGTACTATTACCATTATTACCTGTTCTCGTCATTAAGATACCATTATACCATTATACCATTGGAACAAAACCAAACTTCAACCTAGCAACGCTCTTTGTCTCCAAAACCATGGTAAAGCAGCATGCTACATGAACCTATCGTAATCGCCATTGCATTCTCAGATATTGTCGATACGTGATACTATAAGCCCGATCAATAATTAAAGGGCTCGGATCCGGCGTCTTAGCAAGATGGAATCTCAGGTAGATCACTTTTTTTTATTTTTTTTTTATTTTATTTTTTATTTCTTCCCACATCATCGTCGCAGAATCTTGCTTCATTAGCTAACCAAACTCCTCCTATACCATATAGATCGAGAATGCCATTGAGATCGCATGGAATCCTACCTCCGACCAAGCCCTAAAGACCCAAGCCTTCGATTATCTACATCAACTACGTGCCGATCCCCATGCATGGCAGGTCTGTATCGGCCTATTTGCTAGAACACCGAGGTCCTCCGACGTTGTCCGACTTGTCAGCCTCGAGATAGTTAATAATGCCATCCACGTGCAATCCCTCGACACTCAGGCCTTACTCAGCCTTAGGGAGGCTCTCTTGGCCTATGTTCAATCTACCTATGGCACCAACCAAGCCCAGATAGATTCTCCTACCTTACAGAACAAGCTCACCCAAACGCTCACCTTACTCTTTGTCTCGTTGTACAAGCAAGGTTGGGAAAGCTTCCTCGATGATGTCCTTGCTCTCACCACACTACCTGGAAGCAACCAGCGTGACAACGTCCCCGGTGTTATCCTCTACCTGCGCATTCTCGGCTCCATCCACGACGAGATTGCTGACGTCCTGCTCGTGCGTCAGGACGTCCAGGCCCGTAGCCATACCGAGCTTAAGGATCTTATGCGAGCGCGCGACGTTGGGAAGGTAGCCCAGTCCTGGCAGGATCTTCTCGCCCAATATGGAAATCAGAACGACGGCATCCTCGAGATGACCCTTAGAGTCATCGGTAAATGGGCCAGTTGGATCGACATATCCCTCATTATCAATGAAGGTATGCTGAACCTGATCCTTCCTTTGGTCGGCCGCTCAAACGACTCCGGTGGCGATGACAAGGTTAGGGATGCTGCCGTTGAGGCATTCACCGAGATTGTGGGCAAGAAGATGCGTCCGGCAGACAAGGCAGAGATGATATCGTTCCTCAATCTGCGAGACATCATATCCCAGCTCATAGCCAGCCCTCCGCTAAATGAATTCAAGGGCACCCCCAGATATGACACCGACCTGGGCGAAGCTGTCGCCAAATTAGTTAACACTGTCGTAGCCGATATCGTTAGAGTTCTAGAAGACCGATCTACTGACGATGCTACTAGAGCTAAATCGAATCAGCTCCTTCACGATTTCATCCCCCTCCTGTTACGGTTCTTCTCAGACGAATACGACGAAATATGCTCTACCGTTATACCATCACTCACAGATGTCTTGGCCTATTTCCGAAAACTTTCTGAATTACCCCCCTCATTTTCTGAAACGTTGCCTCCGATCTTGAACGCCATCATTATGAAGATGCGGTACGACGAGACGTCGTCCTGGGGTAATGAAGACGAGCAAACGGACGAGGCCGAATTCCAGGAGCTGCGGAAGAGGCTTCAAGTGCTGCAAAAAACCGTAGCAGCTGTCGATCAGAACCTTTACGTTGATGTCCTGACTAACCTAGTTGCGAATACCTTCCAAACCTTAGATGAGCAAGGCTCGCAAATGGACTGGAGAGATGTCGACTTGGCTCTTCACGAGATGTTTCTATTCGGTGAGCTTGCGATGCCTAACCAGGGGCTGGGTCCCAAGAATCAGCCTTCTCCAGTAGCATCAGAAAGACTTATGGCAATGATGACCAAAATGGTACAATCTGGTATGTAAATCCAGGGCCTGGGCTTATTCGGGTTGGCACGTGTACTGACTATTATCCAACTAGGAATCGCGAACTTCCCTCACCCAGCAATTCTTTTGCATTACATGGAGATCTGCGTTCGCTATTGTGCATTTTTTGAAAGTCAGCCTGCACTAATCGGTCAGGTCCTCGAAAACTTCGTCCGCCTTGTCCATCACGACCACGTACGAATCCGTACCCGTTCGTGGTACCTCTTCCATCGCTTCGTGAAGCATCTGAGAGCGCAAGTGGGGAATGTGGCCGAGACGGTGATCCAATCTATCAGCGATCTTCTCCCCATCCAGGCGGAAGTACCGGGAGAAGATGCCGACGACGATATGTCGTCTGACCAAACCGATAACTCTGCCGATGCCGTATTTAATAGCCAGCTCTACCTATTCGAAGCTATCGGTTGTATTTCATCTACTAGCGCGACTCCCATCGAAAAGCAAGCGCTTTACGCCCGCTCAGTCATGGACCCCCTATTCGCCGATATGGAGCAGCACCTCCCGAGAGCTAGGAACAATGATGCCCAGGCTATACTCCAGATACATCATATCATCATGGCCCTAGGTACTCTAGCGCATGGATTTTCAGACTGGACCCCCGGGGCGAATTCTTCAAATCAAAGACCACCTCCGGCAAAGGCTTTATCCGACGAGTTTGCGCGTGCCGCTGAGGGCATCCTGATCGCGCTTAGCGAACTCAACACTTCCTCCGAAATTCGCACAGCATGCAGGTCGGCTTTCTCGCGTCTGCTCGGCGTGCTGGGATCTGCTGTGCTTCCGCAGCTCCCTCAATGGATCGACGGTCTCCTGTCCCGAAGTTCATCAAAAGACGAGATGGCAATGTTCCTCCGCCTCTTGGACCAAGTCGTCTACGGCTTCAAGTCGGAAATCTATGAGGTGCTCAACCAATTACTTACGCCCTTGTTACAAAGAGTCTTTGGTGGTCTGTCAGAGCCAATCAACGGTACCGACGATGAGATTCAACTCGCCGAGCTCCGTCGCGAGTACCTGACATTTATTGGGGTTATCTTGAATAACGAACTCGCCGGGGTACTCGTGTCAGAGGCGAACCAAGGCTTTTTTGAATCATTAATCACCTCCATCCTAGGACTAGCTCGAGATATCGGTCCAGGCTCAGGAAGCCTCCCGGCCAGTCGATTATCCCTTGGGCTACTCTCAAAGATGGCGGGTGCCTGGGGTGGACCTGACGTAGCAAATATTTCGGCAAACCCGTCAGCACCTACTGGGTCTCCATCGCCCGTCATCCCCGGTTTCGATCAGTTCCTCATTGATAGATTCCATTCCGTATGCTGGGAAGTCCTGCGTGATCCGCAGTTTAACCCAACGGCAGACGCCCAGGCCAAGCAAGTCCTCCACGAAATTGCTGGGCTTGAGCAGGCTATATACCTCAAGACGGGAGGGTCTTTCCTGGAACATCTGCAATCTACACTCTTCCCTGGTCTCGGCATCGATGGAAATGACTTTTTGCGAGCCATGACTACATCGACGGACAAGAAGACATTTTCAAAATACCTACAGGGCCTAATGAAAGAGTCGAGATGACCTTAGGAATATGAGATTATGATAGGGAACAGGTGGTATGGGCAGAGATGATGTCTTATTGCATAAACAGGAGTTTGGCTCACTATACCAACCGCAATTTCGTTGACTATAGATGAACGTTGGAATCGGAGCTAGCAATGGCGAGATGGCCGTCAGCAAGTAAATGAACAGAAATAAACAGTTACGATACCATTCTGCCAATGGATTAGATTAGGCAATGTGCTTTGTTTTGAGAAATGCCCGTGTCAACAGGTAGCTTGCTATGATCACTTAGAATAAATGAGTCTACATGGATGACGATGAAAATGTTTACGTCTATTCGGGCTGTAACTACCTAAGGTAAGTAGCTATAGCGACGCATCTATAGAGGATCTAGATATCTAGATGGCCGATCTCCTTCGAGGGAGACAGAGCTAGAATTTCGCTGGACGTGGGAGATCCTCCACTTTCTGAAATAATCCAGAAAATGGTTATTTAGCATCTATTCCCATATCATAGGAGGAAATGATTTAATAATAAATGATCCGTCGGGTGATATACACCACGGCCAACCATAAAGAGAAATAATAAGCTTGCTCCACGATCCCCATACTAAGAGCAGTGATTACTCCTTACTTGCTCGAAGAGTTGTCCTTCGTCGCCGGAAAAGGGGCCCATCGAAGAAAGTATACGGGGTTGTGTGAGTACCTAACATAAGGTAACCTTAGAGGCAATTTACGGATCGGTTCGTCCCAGCTAGGTTCTGTCCCCTACCACAAGTAATATGGCAACAGGTCTAGGTAAAATCTCCTAGGTTTTCTATACGACCATAACAGATAGATCCCAGCGTCGTATTTCCCAGACTTGGGAATATGGAGGAGCTAAAGGATACGCAGGGAGGATAAAGGGGGTCCCTCGGCCGTTCGTCGACACCTGCTAGTTTCATGTCTGAATTTTGGATCATATCGTCTGAAATTGTGACAGGTTCGCTCGTAAGATCTTGGGTAGTCCATCTACCCCTAGGCTCATTTAGGTCCGTCCCGATGGTGGGATACCCTAGCGGCCTGCGTTTATACTCTATTGACGTTTCCAAAAATCCCTGACTCTTATGTTGAAGAAAGCTTTTTTTTTTTTTTGTCCTTTTTTGCTGCTCTCCAAAAAGCAAAAAGGAAACTCCAAAACCATATGCATCTCCGTCCCGCACCCCCTTATCCAGTGGTGCTGATAGGACCCCTAACCGTCCCTCATATCTTTCCAACTTATTCCTCCACCTTGGCCTCCGGTTCCGGTCGTCCATCCCCCACAGCCCCAAAATGCCCTGCTGTAGCCGCCGCCGCTTCCTCGCCCTCCTCGGCTATGCTGCGGACGAGCAATTGGGCCCTGTATAGGGTGGTGACGACGCAGAAGGGTTCGCCGCAGCGGATCCCGCCTGTATACGGGTCGACGATCAACATGCCGCTCAGGATGTGCAAGTCGGCGTACGTGCGCGCCCCCGCCATATAGCAGAAGTGGAACCCGCACAGGAACGTGGCGTGTATTATGTCCAGGTCGGGGAGGCACAGGGCGCACTGCGGGTCCGGGTACTCAGCGGCGGGGAGGTTGGACAGCAGGTTTGATGGGCGGACGGGATTCTGTAGAAGCCAATCGCAGTCAGAGGAGGTGAGGCCTAGGATTTCGGGGGGCAAAAGGATGGGAGGAGGAGGAGGGAGAGAGAAAGAAGGGAGGGGGAGATGGGTATTCAACGGCGGAGTGGAAGTCTGACTGTAGCCCGGGGCGTAGTGGTTCTGGGCGGAGAATCCGTCGTCGAAGATGGAGGGGAAGAAAGAAGAACAGGTGTCAAAGGAAGAACAAGAAGCCAGAGACATATTGTCATATTCGAGTTCCGGCGGCGACACGGAGTGGAACGCCTCATATATGGGATCGTTGGCACTGTCCGCGGGAGGAGTGGGGAGTTCGTAGTTGACGAATAACGGAGAGGGATAGAACCCGCCGGAGCGGAAGCGACACCACGATGGATACATTGCCGCCATTTTATGTTTAACAGCTTGTGATGGTAGTTTGTTGTCTGTTGGCAATGTTGCTGTTGTTAGATGTCCCTTTTCTACGTTACTCTAAGGCGAATCTCCGTTTAGTAGAAGACTCCGCCTTGGTTTACCGTTACTTGGCTCCGAGGGTAAATTGCTGCTCAAGATATAGTCCGTTCAGGTTTATATCCAGGAGGACCGGCTGGAAGCAATGTTACGGTCAAGAGTCGCGCCTAGTTTGTACATATTAGGAACGTAAGGGACTGAGGGGAGGAGAAATCACTTACTTGATTTTTGATCTCTTTTTTTGGGGGGGGGGTGGGGGGGGAAGGGTGGTTCAAAGTATGTATCAATATGTTATTGTTGCATGTTGAATTTGTCTCTGTTATACATTAATGGTCATCGAGAAATATATCCAGAGTTCGAGATGTGTGTGCCTCTCTGATTTGGGGATGGCCCAAGTGAATAGGGTGAATAGAATAATTGACCCTTAAACGAGAAGACGTCAAGTGAAATAATTATGACACAACGCCCTTAAAAGGTCGCGATGTGTATATAGTGATATGTAAAAGTAGGAAGGACGATAGAATAAAAAGAGACGATGAGGTGGTTACCTAGTCATCGACAGCCTCTATAAGGTAGAAATACAAGAATACTCTTCACTGGGAAGTAGAAGAAGGGGAAACTTGTTGAGATTTGCCTCCGACCAGCGTTTTATTTCTCTGTGCTTGGGCTTTACTAGTGTTCCGAGACCGTCTATTCACTCTTTCGTCGTAATAGGGAATAAGATGGAAGATGATGACGAGGGCTTCGATAATTCACAAAGTTAATAGCGGACCTAATATTTCTGATGGTTCTTCTTCCCCGGTTGTGGATCCTTGGTTTGTATAGTGTAAGGTATAGTCATACTGCTCATGGTCCTTGCTTTGAAACCGGCGCGCTTATATTAGTCACTGCTCTTATTTTATTGATTGCGTGTTTTGCATGAAGTAGAGAGAGGTACGTGTAATAGCTATAGCCGCCTTAATCGACAAATATTTTAGCCTCGAGGTCTGAGTAGTGTGAAAGATATCCATCAAATAGCTTAATTGCGTGCTCGACATCGTAGGTTCCTCCCGTCTCGCGAATGCTGTGCATACTCAACTGGGGATTACCCAGATCCAAAGTGCGAACGCCGAGTTTAGCAGATAGCATGGGGCCGATGGTGCTGCCGCAGGACGAGTCATTTCTAACGACGAATAGTTGCAAAGGCACGCTCGCACGCTTGGCGGCCTCTTGCAACAAAACGATTCCGGGTGAGTTCGTGGCATAGCGTTGATTCGCATTAATCTTGATGACAACACCTAGAAGATTGAAACGTTAGAGCCAACATTTAGCTTTCCCAAAAGATTCAGGGCCGTACCTTTGTTTATCTCAGGCTGGTGGTTTGATTCATATTTCCCAACATAGTTTGGATGGACCGAATGAGCCATATCTGCCGAGACTAGGAAAGATGCGGCCATCGTCTGCTCAAAGGCGGTCGACAGATCGATCTCGGGGTCCGAGCTAATATGCTCCCAGGACTTGTCCGATGCCGAGTCACCGTGCCCTTTGCCAGCGAGAATAGATAGTCGACGGACAACGGCAGGTAGCAAATCCGAGTTTGCGCCTTGGGCCGACGTCGAGCCAATCTCCTCGTGGTCAAAACAGGTGATCAAGCGGATACTGGTTTCATCATCCAAACTTCGAGACGAGACAGAATTAATCAATCCCATCACGCTACAATACGTCATGTTGAGATTGTCTAGTCTAGCAGAATAGATGAATTCCTCGTTCAGGCCACCAAGGCAGGACTTTTGGACATCGTAGAGAACCATTTCGAAATCAACTACATCGGCCACCTGAACACCGGCGTGCTCAGCGATCAGCTCGATAATATAGGGGTGGTGGCGAGCGGTTATCTCCTTTAGCGGCTGGAAGGTCTCCTCAGAATCTTCCTTTACATCTGACGGCTTAGGGGTTTCGCTTTTGCCAGTCCTGTTCAGTTCAGCAGCCACCATACCGGCAATGGGAAATAGCTCGGTCTCCTTATTAGGGTTAAATTCAGATGACCGATCAAGATGAATAGCGAGCGTGGGAATACGAATGATAGGGCGATCGACTTTGACAAGCTTTTGAACGAAGTTTCCCTTCCCATCCTTCACCAAAGCGCGGCCGGCGATGGATAAGTCCCTGTCGAACCAGCTATGCCAGATACCACCTCCATAAGTCTCGACGCCAACCTGCATGAACCCAACGTTGCTCTTCTTGCTGACGGGTTTCACACGCAGACAAGGAGAGTCAGTGTGAGCACCGAGCATGGCAATGGGGTTTCCGGGCTTCCACTTAGCACCTATGGCAAATGCAACAATAGTCGACCCATTTCGGGTCATGTAGTATTTCCCACCTGGTCGAAGGGTGGAAGACCAATTATCTCGTTCCCTTATAGGAGCGAAACCGGCTTTCGCGAGCCGTTCGATGGAATTGTGAACGGCATGGTATGCTATAGAGAAGAGTTGTTGTTGTTAGCGGGGAGGGACGGTTAGAATGATGATGAGAGAGCCATACGTGTAGGAGAGGCGTTTACAA
This sequence comes from Daldinia sp. EC12, assembly GCA_002120325.1. Lineage (NCBI taxonomy): Eukaryota > Fungi > Ascomycota > Sordariomycetes > Xylariales > Hypoxylaceae > Daldinia > Daldinia sp. EC12. Next base: position 310,739 of record KZ112959.1, read on the forward strand.
AGTCCAGGAAGTCTAAAGCTGACCTGGGCGGTGCCATTCTGTAAGCCATGCGTTTGATTGATTTGTCTGTGGTTTCGTTTCTGCGTATAACGTCAGGTTAGGTACCTGATAGTTTTGTTTACCTTGTGTATGTAGTCAAGGTAATTATGGGTGGTTTGGTATTTATTTATTTATTTATTTTTTTTTAGGTTTGGAGGTTTCCCATGTAGCTGCCCTATGTATTCAGTCGTCTTCACTTTAACTGACCTCATGCAAATGTGGGGTACTCTTTACACTTATTATGCTACATTTAGTACCTACCTTAGTACATTACATATTAGATAAGGATAAATAAGGGTATAAAGGTATAAAGGTATAAAGATAGAAAGATAGATGACTAATAATTACGCTAATCTAAGTTTGGTGCTAAATGTCTTGTTAGATACCTAGGTATGCGATCGACCGGGGGATACTCTCCACAGCCCACCTACCGGTTTTAGCTCCTGTTATCCGTCTGCCGTCGTGTCACCGGGTGGTGAATTCGATCCAAAGTCGGGTCGATCTGGAAAATAAAAATCCCCTTGTAAATTGAAAAAGTTAAACTCTACTAACCAATTCATTTTTAATAGGTTACCTAGGTAGTTACATGGTATGTATAAGTTGCATTATCATATATGCCCAACATTTACTTTTACTAGTTTACCTTAGGTAGTGACCATAACATTGACAATGACATTGTACGCTCGGCAATAACCATAATCATAATAACAACAATAATAATCTGACCATGGGATCAGACTCGCGCATCACTTACATCCGGGTGCCTGGCATCAAGTCTCGAGAGCAAGTGGTTGTTCGCGCTGTAACACTGATCGCGTGCATGTCTACGTTGCTGTGCCGCATACGTTAGAGAATGTGGCTTCTGGTGATTCTAGAAGGGAATAACTTGAAGCTATTGAATCGAACCCGTTCTGTTGTTTCCTTTCTCGGACGCCATCACCTTTTCCCTCATGTATTTTGTGCTACACACAAGCGAATAAGACCATCAACTCGGTTGGCAAACAAGAACGGGGCAGATGCAAACCGACTCATTTGGAATATCAGGCGCTCGCCACGCCCACCACCCGCATTCTGTTACACGTTCTGCAGGATGAAGTGGCGCTTGGGCGCTTGGATTACCATCAAGGCAATATCATGTCATTCTATTTTTTTTTTCGTCTTGTTCCCCTCTCCCTCTCTCTATCTCTCGTATACTTTGAGAGTGAAGCGAAGAGAAAAAAAAAAAGAAAAAAAAAGAAGAGAAAGGAGTCCAACAAATTTACCCAAGATGCTCTTGCGCAACCCACAACGATGCCAGGCACCGGAGGAGCCAGACAATTAGAAGCAGGGCTCCTTGGTTTTTTGGCAACATTTCCATTGGACCCGGTAAGCGAACGCAGCTGTGGAGTAAGAATTCTAAAGACTAAAATAAGATGATCCGCTGTCAAGGGCAAGGGATTCCCAGCTTCTACCACACCCAAAACCTAGCTCTCTTTCATTAAAAGATGGAAGATCTCGAGGGCTCCAAAAAAAAAAAAAAAAAAAGAATCATCCACCTCTTCGAGAAGCTCTTGAGTCCTTTCCCTTTTTTTTTCCCCTCCCATCTTCCTCTTATTATTCCCCTCCCGTGATGAAATTCACCGCCTTATTTCCCTTAAACATTCTAGGGGAGAACCGGGTAATGCATTGCCATCCAGGTGTGTAGTAGGTATGTATATTCTACGATATCTTTCGCACTTACTGACTGAGTGAGCCCTGTTTGGCCGCGGGGTCGTCGTCCGACCTTTTTCTCTGCGGCGGGATCCGGAAGATGTCTTCCCAGTTTTTGGCGCCTTTTCTAAGTTTTGACCAGGCGTCGACGCATCTCTTACTACTATGTGTGGTACCTACTAGGTCCGCCCACCCTTTTGAGCTGCACGCATAGAGGGCTAGTCTTGGTACAATTGCCGACTGATGTAAGGTACCTTACCTGTAGGTATGTTCATATTGTAAACACTACCTATCTTAAGCACCTGCCTGCGTATTAGTCTCTTCCTTTTGCTAGTAGAGAGTATAATCCAAAGCTACAGTGCTATTTTGTGTCAAGCTTTTTTTTTGTCAGAGGTTTTCAAGTTTGTATCTTACGCTTTCTGATATGGACCATCGTGTTGGTTCGTACGTGGGCAGGCTAAGGTTGTTTTTAGTAAAGACGCATACGGGCAGGGCAGGGCAGTACAGTACAGTACGAATTAATACCAAATTTCAAGCCATGTATTATACTCATTCTGGTACTTCATATGGAAGTTCGGTACTTGTCGATACGCCCAGTAGATTCTTCCGAAAGGCAGCCAATCAAACCATCTAACCAGACTATCTAACCCTCCCTGGAAAATCAGGGGTCTCTTCGAGGCAAGGGGGGGGTTGATTACGCTACTTATGTAGAGCAATCGCCTTGTCCAGTGTCGTGATGGCTGAAAGGAATACAAGGTTTGTAAATATCACGAGGGCGTAGGCCTTCCCAGTGATTACTCCTTACCTAGGTACATTCTATGTACATGTAGCCAACTTCGTAGTGGGACACGAAACAAACCTGGAATGGCTTCGATTGCGCGCTCTCTCTCTCTCTCTCATGATGGGAGTCCCTATCTGTAATTGGAATTGCGTCGATTAACATTAGTTAGTTCAGCCAAGATTTGAAAGTTTCCTAACCGTTTAAATATCGGACGGACTGTTAACTTACCTGGACATGAGGGTGGGCAGGTGGCGCGAACTTTTATTGGTTCTGCCGCGCTATGATTATTAGCTTGCCATCGGTCGGATTCGTACCTAAAGGTTATTAGAATAAGTCGTGTATAATACAAGACTTTCGCTACCTAATCTAGAGTCCAGACGTCGATGGCGTTTCGTTGATAGAACAGCCATCCAACCCGTGGGGGAGGCCGTCGATCATACAAAACGCCCCGTCATGAGAGGAAACCATCCGCCTCATTTACGCAAGGCAATGGACTAACGCTCGAACTTATACTCACCTATACCTAGCTTGACCAGGCCATTTGCTGGGTTATCTATAAGAAACTGAGCTAAAATGTCATAGAACACCTAGTCAGCTAGTGAGGATATCTGCATACACTTGACATAGCTAGGTCCCGTTGATCTGCTACATGCATACACATTGTCTGCCTTGTTGACACGACCTACCTTGCGGGTCTTCCGGTATGTACCCCCCCAAAGTACCCCCCAAATATCTCAAAGCGTGGGAATCGAGAGAATTTGGGCACACCCCCATCCTAACAACACCATAGGAATGAATCATTCCTACTACATCCACTAGCATTTCGAGGAAATAGGGTGGATATAGGATTTAAGTAATATGAGCAATCTCTAGCCACCCTATGGCTGAATTCTTTCCTTGATAAGATGCAAATTTCCATCTGCTCGGCCGTGGGAATTGATAGGTAACGAGTAGGCCTGGCAAACGCCTATCATAGGGCATATTCGACTCCTCCGAGGATAGTTGTAAGCCAACAGATACAAGTGGCGGGGTTTAATAGGAGCAACCGTCACATTGCCACCAATCGAATTCTATCAAGTAAGAAAGACATTCGCCCATAGTTATATGAATTTCCCATTTATCTTATTCGGTCTCGAGATTTCAAAACGTATGTTGTTGTTAATATTAGGTAAAAGCAAATAATGTGGAAGAAGCATTGAAAAAAAAAGAAAAAATGCTAGCACGAATACGGGACGAGTTGTTAATGTCACGGGCTCTCGGCACTTCGTTAGGTAGGTAGAAGTTAGAGAAAAATTTGGATATGGCGCATTTTAAACTAATTCCGGTTTGGTGAAGGAGGTCAATCTGACACTGCCTGAAACGAAGAGAGACGCCAAGCTAGCTGAGCTGAGTCTATTTTCAACCCAAGCGCCTCACGAAGCCGCAGATTCGGAAGCCTATACCATCCTGAAATAGTAATCCTTCTAAGAGGGAACAGGAAACGTTAACCGTAGTAGATTATCGTTTCTTGTTTTGGTCTTTCTACGGCAACTTATCTTTACCTTAACTATCGACTACGCTTTTTGTATTGTATAGCCAAAACGCGATGTGGCATTATCACACGATCGCCCCGCTCGATAGGTTAGAATCCTATCTTCCCGGTATCGAAGGCTATACGTAGTACCTTATCCTGTCGCGTGTGGAAGTATACTAAGTATACTTGACTGTAGAAACGTAAGAAACGTAGAGAATGGATAGATGTTCATGATAACTAGATGATACGTACCTCACCTCTTTACCTAATCTGCATCCAATGATGTGGGTATGGGTACCTACCTAGCTGTTCCCGTCTGTTCTAGTTTATAGATTTTAGTTTACATTTACAGATGGGAAATCTTGTCGATCATCTCGCCTGATTCTACTAGAGCTAGCGGGTTGCCGATAATCTTCAGCATTGGAGGGGCGTTAGGCGAGATCGCTTGAGCGGGGAAAATGGTAGTAAGGTTAGCCAGCCTTATGAAAAGATGTTGGTGATCAATAACGATTAGAGCGGGAGCGTGAGGCTGACTCGTCCCATTACGTACGTGTCTTCCATAGTTACGCCGTGCTTATTATGATGCAGAACTTGTAATAGCTCAGGTATTCGTAACGTATGTCATGAAGGGCTTCGCACTACATTACTCGCATTGCTCGTGTCATATGGCCAACATCTTCACCGATGCCTTGTGCCATCAGAATTTACAAAGAAGCCTTCACCGTAAAGCCAATGACCTAGTCATCTCCTAGAGGTATCCAAGTAGGCTACCGAAGGGTTACTTTCCAATCTTCTGATTGATCGACCGAGTCCGGTGTGCAAGAGGCATAAGCACGTATCGCGCGTTGGCGCTGGGGGGGCTACCTTGACGTCTGGATTAGAATATAAGCCCCGACTTATTCGGTCGGTATTTGTGCTGTTAACTATCTGTAGATCTAGGAGATATAAAAGAGTGTCAGGATTTACCTAATTCCAAGTTCGTTTTATGACATTGGCCGAGATGTTGGCGTGCTACAATACGGGGGTCATGCTACCGCTAAATAATTTCGCTATCACGAGGTTTACGTGTATTCGTCATACACACCTTCGCATGGCCAGTAGCTTAGTAGAGCCGCCGACTGTTTGCTACGGCTAGTCATCCTCTAGACGTATATTATGATGAAGATGCTGCTAACTCGTAACACACCGACCGTTTCTTGGGGGCGTTTCCTCGAGGCGTACAATTGGGATATATAAATGGTCAGACAGGACGAATGGTCCCTGATTCCAGACTTGAAGGATTCAGATAGTAATAAAAAAACAGTCATCTGGATAGTATCAAGAAATCTTGGGGTTATTCGAATATAACCATGACGATGTTTCGAGGGGCTACGATAGACCCTTTCATAAAAGAGGTAAGCAACATAGAGGCATAGAGGCATTGCGCCAAGGTATGGATAAGGGGGGGGGGGGATCATATTGAACTCGTTTTTATTTTATTTTATTTTGATTTTTGTTTCTTTAATCTTGTTCTTCTTCTGTTTGAGATAAACCTCGTCTGCTATCGCCTGCAGAAAAATCAGCAGCTACAGCATATTCCCTTAATATCCTGATGCGCATATCTCGCGCCGTGAACCACCTACTCACGTTACATACCGACCTCAATGTGCATGGGCGCTCATGCTAGCTGACGTGTGGCTTTACCTACCCTGGTGTACCTAAGAGTAAGTAAGATAAGACGGTCTACGCAGAGCGGACGAGATTTATCTGGAGGGTCTATGGATTATATGGAAAAGAGAATCAAAATTAGTGGCTAACATGGGAACTTACGAGGGTCCCATCCTAATGAAGATTTGGATCTCGTGAAATTCTCAGACCTCAGAACTCAGAGAAATTATTATATTTTACGACGTATACTATGTAAAAAAAAAAAAAAAAAAGTGGTTTAGTTGCTAGTATAAGTGGCTCAACATTCTGGTTAGGTACCTAGGTAGTCAACCTTTTTTCCCTCTGTTTTTTTCTATTTTTTTTTTTTTTTTTGTCTTGTCCTCCTCCTGTCTTATGTACCTAACGTACCCAAGCTGTGCTTTATATACCCCTGTCCGAAAAACAGCCCGCCCAATTTCGTCAGATTGATGAAGGGTATAAACTCCCTCGACTGCGAACAACCTCTTCGCACACGAAACATGTCAATTCGTATTCTTGAATTTAGTTGGGACGCATACTCGATGGCTTGGTCCGTGAGAGAAGTTTGCGACGTCCCAGTTGGGTTTGGATCTCTATTACTAAGGTACCTACTAACATGTAGGTATTTGGTTCAAAGAGGTATGTACATACTTAGGTAACTTTAGGTAGAGAGATACATCTAAAGGTTTCTAGGTACATAGTGTATTAGCAGGTTGGTACATAAAGTTTCCCATCAATTACGCAGGGCCCTTGGCTCAGGGTTGTCGTGTATTCGTACTACCTACATTCTAACTTTACGCATACATAATAAGGTAGCATACAAATAGTACTGGACATACATAACACTAATTCGGTACTCAGGTACACCTGTCAGCTACTAAGGTACTGTGTCTAGAGCTTCCGCAACTACAGATACCGTACCTGGGTACTTAAACCTATAAGACGTGATTTATGATACATGTACCTACTTTAATGTAGGTACGTGCGCAACTTGCAGATATTTAGACCCAATTGAACGTATTTTCGAGAGCAACCAGAAGCGAAACACAGCCAACCCCAAATAAGTATTCTTCTTCCTCTTTTCTATTTCGGTGACCGCCTCACTACCTCACTACCTCACTGCTTCGATGCTTCACTACCTCACTACTTACATTACATTACTTCACTACTTCACTACATAACCAACCTGTCTTTTGCATACCCAAATAATAAGTGGTATTGTTCAAGCCAGCTCATCAAGATCCGACATTCTCTCCTTCTTCTCCCTCCACTTCATCATCATCACCGTTAAAAGATCTACTTTAGGTACATTCAACCTTTTTTTCACCTGCCAAGCATTACATATGTTTTTTCCCCCCCTTCCGCGACGTTGCGAATCGACCTTGTAAATCGTCGCCCCGAAGGCTTGGCCCTGTTTAGAAACCTCCCGTTGACTATCAACTCCCGTAGATCCCCGTCGCCTTTGCCCGTTGAAGAATTCTACGCGAGACACGCAATAATCCCATTTGGTAAGTCCATATTCCTTTTCATCACTACATAACGTCTTTCACATCTATATCTACATGATACTTTCTCGGTAGTTGGTCCTATTAGGACCTACCGGCAGTGTTTAATAAACTCCCGTTTCCCATATTGCCCTACATGCATCTATTGCGGGCGCAGTATACATTAATGCACCTTGCATACATACGCACAACACAACATATGCCTATTTTACATCTCATACAAGAAACCTAAGCTAGCTTGGGCGAGGGCGAGCATGAGAGGGTCCGGGTGAGGGACCAGACAGAAAGAAAAAAAAAAAAAAAAAAAGCCTGGCCAGGCCGCTTGGTACCTTACTTTCGACGTCGGTATCAGTGTCGCAATGCGATAAGTTGTCATGTACAATGTGTACAATGCAGGTATCCCTCAGGATGGATGGGCTTGCTGTCGCTACCGTCAGAGAGTACATCCACGTCCTGTAGGTTTGAAGTATATGTACCGATCAATCCGCTGCTGAAGGAGGGCTGGGGCGTCCACCGCCCAGCAGTTATGACCCAATCATAACTCTCAGTACTGCACTGTACCCCACAGTACGGCTCAAGTACCTGCAAGTGTACTGTACTTGGACGCATCTCAGTCGCAGTTAGTCAGTGGGAGATCCCCAAGCAAGCCCACTTTTACCAATATTTGAATTCACACTATTGGTGATCGATCATTCACCACTCGCACGCGGCAACCTTGGCCTGGGTGAAGTGCCCCAGGCCCTACTGCCTACTTGTTCCTAGTTCCTAGTTCCTACATAGTTCTTGCTTGTACTCTAACAACGTTCCTATTCCCTCCCACTGCCGCCTTTCTTCTTTTTCCTAACTACTATCACTACATCCATAACCTCAATCCTCGATCTTCATTCCCGACCCTCTCGTTACTTCTCTACTCGTCTTCCCATCCTCTTTAGACCCGTACACACTTGGTAATCTTGATCCTACATTTTCGCCATCTTCGCTTTTGGACCCGCTCACTCATTCCGAAAGGCCATAACATATATGCGCTATTGACATGGACATTGATACATGATCTATTCATACTAACCTTTTCGTCTTCGAAGTCGCCTCTAATATCTCGTTTCGGTCCTTGTTCCCGATTCGTTATCGTCGCCCGGACAATCTACCTATGCGTGACCGTCCGATTCTATCTCGTACTGGGATCATTACCTTCAATCACTCTCACCTATTATTTTCGCAGGCGCGAAATCTTTACATAGTTACCCGACACGACCACAGGCGTGCAGACTTACTTCGATACCAAGATCATTGTACGGAGATGAGGTGTTTGTAACTAAGGACCCTAATCTTGGCAACCAATACACCTGGTTTTCGTGACAGATGAGAACCTGTCTCCTACCTCATTTTTAGGCGTCCTGACGATTCTGGTCGCCCGCAGTTCCTATCGCTAGCAACTGTGCCAACGTGTGCTGGATAGGACCTACGAAAGCTTTTTTTTTGTGTTGAAGCAAAGTTCTTGCTGGATATCTCGTCTAGGTTCATTTTGAATCCTCTAAGGCGGACATATCTTGACTCTGAAACGACCGCGTACGACTTTGACCGCACTTTAACTATCTTCCGCGGCCATGGCCGCCAATATGCCACAGATGGGTGGCGGCGGCGGTGTAAGGCAGCGACCGCCCCACCCACAGCTGTCGCAGCTCGTCTATACGCAGATAGCGGCACAAGGCGTTCATACCGGTGGCTGGCAAGACCAAGTGCAGGCTAATCTGCGCGTTAGTAACGCCATGAACTTGTAAGTACTATTACTACTGATTCGAACCTGTCCGCATGGCCGTAAAATACTGGCCAATTAATATGCTAATATGTAATAATCTAGGATCTCTAACTCGTTTCTTGCTATGCCGAACCTCGATTCGCAGCAGCTGGTAAATCATGGTTTGGCGTTCGAGCGAGATGCCTTCCTGAATTCACCGGATAAGGTGAGCTTATTTGCGCCTCGGTCCCCAGTGCGACGCGAAACTGACATTTTATCTAGGGAACTTACGACCAGAAGATTGGTAGTCGTGTCCAAGACCTATTCAAACGACGACAGGCGCATGAGCAAACTCTCCAGAATACCCTCAATGCTCAGGCCGCGGCACAGGCCCATGCCCAAGCTCAAGCCCAATCGCAGCAGATGCTAATGAACCCGAACATGATGCCTAGAGGTATGGGGCAAATGCCACAGCAGGGCTTCCAGCATCTACAACAGCAGATGCAACCCTCACCGATCCCTCAACAGCCTCATCAGCCGGGAATGGGCATGGGGGGCCAAGGGGGTCTCTCTATGAACCCAAATCAACAACCGATGCAGATGGGCGTAGCGCAGATGCGTCCTCAAGTACCGATGAATGCTAGTTTGGCAAGTTTACCGCCTCAGGACAGGACAAAGATTATGCAATTGGCTCTGGCGAAATTAAACCAGACTTCGGAGCCTCAGCGAAACGTGTTGCGTGGTATGGTGCAACAGAAGTTCACCCCCCAGCAGATGGCACAGCTACAGGCGGAGAATCAGGATCCGCTCCTATTCTTTTTACAGATCCAGATGCTACAGGCGTTTAAGGGACAGGGCGGTGGCAATGGTGGCGGTAATCAAGCTGCATTGCAGATGCAGGCCCAGCAGCGACAGATGAGCCAGCCTGGGCAACAAATGATCGGAGTTCCGAATAGCGAGTTTGGTCCCTTTTCGAACGTCGAGAGCATCATGAACCAGCAGAAGGCGGGGCTCCTCGCCCAAGAAGCAGGACAGATGGTTGTGCCAGCAAGTAACGGACCGGGTCGAAATGCCACGCCTCAACCTATGGGCGGAATGCAAGGTCCTAACCCCGGCAACCACCCGGGACCTAACCAGCCCGGTATCCCTAATCAGATGCCACAACATTTCAACCATCCGCAGGCTCAGCAGTTAAAGATGGACCAACGGGCGGCCCAGTCACAGGCGCAAATCCGGGCGCAGGCCCAAGCTAAGCAAATGCAGGGCCAACCCGGTGGGTTAAATGGCGGTGCCATCTCTCAGAGTCCCGGTATGAACACACTGAACACACCGGTGCGTCGCACTCCTGTCATGGGTCAGTCGGAAGGGCAACCGCAAATGGGTCAACCCAACGGGCCGTTCGGTCAAGGGATGGATCCACGCTTCAACCAAGGCAACCAGCGACCGCAGATGGGCGGAAATCCTATGAACAATCACATTATTACTACTATCCTTGGCCAGATGGCACCCGAGCAACGCAATATGTTTATGAGCTTGCCGCCGGAGAAGAGGAACGAAATGTTGATGAAATGGTCCGCCAACTCGGCTGCTAGATCGGCGGGAATGGGCCAGGCGCCTGGACGTGGCCAGCCTCAGCCGGGCCAGTTCGGGCAGGGCAACCCCATGGCTCAATTTGGTCCAGGAAATAACATGGGCCAAGCCTCGAATCCGAACATGCAGATGAATCAGAACCAAATGCTATTGCAGCAGCAGATGAATAGGATGAGGAATAATATGCAACCCCAAAACCGGCCCCCGATTCCTCAAGACGTAAACGCGTTCATGGAATCTCTGGATGTGCCAACAAGGATACTGGAACAGCTAAAGCAAAGCCAGCCGGTGCCACAAGAGATCAAGAAGTGGTCTCAGCTTAAGCAGTGGCTGAACCAGAAGAATGCAAGCCCACAGGTCATGCAGCAGCTACAGCAGTTCCAGAATGCGCAATTCCAGAACATGATGAAGCAGAGGGCGGCGGCGGGCAACCAGATGGCCCAACCTAATATGCCGCAGCAGGGACCGCAAATGCCCAATGCACAAATGCCGATGCAACCAGGCGCTAACATGGGCCCTTTTGCGGGCATCACGATTACTCCCGCCGAAATGCAACAGGCCAAAAATCACGAGAAGTTTAAGGGCTTACCTGATGAGAAGATCAAGGCGGCTCTCATCCAGATGAAGATGAACCAAATGAGAGCCAAAGCAAACGGACAGGCACCCAATGCCCAAATGCAGACGCCTCAGACATCGCAGCCACCTAACAATAACCTCACCGCATCTGCTCCGCAACCGAACCCTCCCAACACCCTCCAACAGCGACCGCAAAATGTGGGAGCAGATGCTAATCCAACGGGTTCCGCGGTACCTCTCAGGAATAGTCGACAACTTCAGAATAATCGTCCTCCTCCCCCGGCAACTTCAGCCCCCCCTCAGAAGAATAGTTTGAAACGCGCGAGTACGGATGACGTAGTTGAAGTACCGAACCCGTCAAGCACGCCGGTTCAGCGTCCAGCGTCTCAGCAGGCTCAGGTCACCGGATCTATACCACAGGTGCCTCATCTTACGGCCGCTCAGCTTGCCGCTCTTCCAGCCGAACAAAGGAGCAAATATGAAGCTATGCTCAGATCTAGACAGCAAGCGGCGGCAAATGCTGGGGGTGTTGGTGGTGCACAACAGCCGCAAATGTCGGAGGCTATGCAGCACCTGAAGCTGATCGGCCAAGAGGAGCATATCAATGCGGCCAAGGAGCCGTACCAGGAAATTCCGATGACCCCCGATCAATATCAAGATATGGCCCAAAAGATCCAGTCCATCATGAGCGAAATGGGCAAGGTCAGCAAAATCTTGGGACGATGGTATACTCTGACACGAGATGATAACCGCGCCAGAATGTTCTTCAAAATGGTTGGTTACGCAACGAAATCTTTTTTTTTTCTTTTTGCAGAGCCTGATAACTAACGTCAATTTAGCGACTTCGCCTTGGTAAACAATTTGCAGACGGTGAGAAGATGACTACTCTCAAGAAGGCATTTTCCTTGAGACCACAGGAGCTTGACAGCGTGAGAGCGATGCTGGAGGGCATGGCTAGGGACGTGGCCACCCAGTATCCACAGGTCATGAAGAGAAGCGCTACTCAGCAACAGGCATTAGAAGCGGCATCTCAGCAAGGGCCTAACGAAAACACTGCAACACCGCCGACGGGAGCGCCAGCACCGTTAAATGCTGCTAACCTCGAGAAGCAAAATGCGTTGAATAAGATACATCAGAGGGCCGCCAGCAAGAGTGGGCAAACACCGGCTGCGCCAACTACTGCTCAACCTCCGTACCCCTTTGGAGCGCAGTCGCCCAACGGCCAACCTACGTATATCGGGAAACCTGCTGTTACTCAAGCAGATCTCCAGCTACCCGCTCGTAAGCGGCCCAGGACTAACGGACAGTCCGGTCTTGGTTCCGGCGGAGCGAGCGCGAGTTCGTCACCTCAAGTTCAAAAGGCATCATCCCCAGAGTTGGTTAAGCGACAAGCGGAAAACACAACCCCTAAATTAGCGTACCGGTGTCCCGATCAAAACTGCGAGGCGCATCGTACCGGTTTCGCTACGGAGGAGGCTCAACGAAGTCATTACGAAGAAGAGCACGTGAAGCCCTCTCAAAATCCGCTGAAGTTTGCGACCGAGAACCTCGCCGCGGCGGTCGGGTTGGATCCGGATGGCCGCCCGAAGGCCCCACCGATGGGACTGGATCCTTCGAAGCAGGGTCAAACCCCCGCAGGCCGAGTCGAGGCGACACCGATGTCCCGCGAACCATCGATGAAGAGGCAAGGTAGCGCCGCGGGCGCCAAACCCACTGACTTGGTCAAGGCGGTAGCCGCAAAGACTAGCACACCCAAGCCCGACGCCGGGACTCTGGGTGGAGATGGTACTGCGGGACCTGCAAAGACGTCTGGGGCAGACGGGGCTTGGCAGATGGGCACCATAGATCCGCAAGATCTTTTCCAGGTGGGAGGTATCGAGAGTGGCGGAGGAGGTGCTATTTTCGACATGAACGTTTACCGGGCGATCACACCGAATGACACGCCCGAGTCGATGAAGGATAGCGCGACTTCTGAGCCGAATAGCGATGTTTCGGAAGGCGTGTCGCTTAATCTACAGCTCAACATGGGACTAGATGTGTGGCATCCATTTGGAGGCGGGCCGAATGTGGACTTGGACTCTGGCGATTTGGACTTGAACGGAGCGGACCTGGGGGCAGCAGATGAAAATATGATGCCGCTGATTTCGTGGGACGACGTGAACCCTGATTTTGCGAAGGATTTCACATTAGATACGAGTTTCTACTCGCTTGATACGACGTAAAGGAATGGTGTTGGGTTGGAGTGTTTCTCTCTCTTTTCTTTTTACCTTTAAAGAAAAAGAAGGGAAAAAAAAACCTCAACGATTAACGAGGCATTGGCAAGAATAAACAAAGCTATATGAATATGGCCATAGGGGAGTCCCGGCGGGGACAGATAAGGGCTTGGCCGGGGGGCGTTATGCGGTTTTATTGTTTCCATATTACTAGTTCTGATATATTCAAGGAGTCGTCGGTATCTAGGGAGGGACTCAAGCGGATGGGATGGCGGAAAAAGTTTCGTTAATAGGGCGGTGGGTGGAATCAGGACCAACATTTCATCATTGTTCTTAAGCGAAGCAGCTACTATATAGAGCTGGACAAGCGCCACGATACCCAAATAATAAGATCGGTTAAGAATCTATAGTTACTATTTTTCATGTATAACTACAGTGTTCTTGAAGAGTTCAAACGCACTTTTCCCTAGTAACTACCTAGCTAGAGTAAAGCGTAGTTAAAGTTGAACATTCAGTGAGGTGCACCTAGAGAGCCTCCGGGATCCGTGGGAATAGCGTCACTTAGCTAAGGCAAATAAGAAGGACGATGTTAGGATCGTTAGGATTGTTAGGATCTACGGAAAGTGGGAAGTGGAAAGTGGGAAGTGGAAAGTGGGAAGTGGGATGCGCGGGATTGATGAATGGTGGGGTAAATGTACCCAGAGAGATGTAGATATGGTACCTGACGGCTAGCAAGGATCCCTTGATGGCTTGGTGTTGCATGGCTAGAGTTGCATCAACCTTAAATTATGCATATCGGTAGTCCAGACCGAAAGAGGTAATAAGTCAATAAAATAGTACGCGATATGATGCACAAATGGTACATAAAGGGGCGCATAACTGACTACATGTACATAATGTAAGTCATTTCGCATTTGAGCGACTGCGACGCGGGTCGAGGCGCGGCACGCGAATCTACGAGACCCTCATTTTACATTTAACATGCATTTACGACCCAACGGACCAAAATTATTAGATTTTAAGATTCGTACAAACTTTCGTGACAATTTTTGCGTTCACGTCTATTCTTTTACAATACAAATATTTACTCTCCTTGTCCACACAACACACACAACACATACAACATAGAACAGCAGCATCTGCGTAAAGTTACAGAATACAACTTGCGTATTTCCCCGCCATCGCATGCTTCAAACAACCTGTCCAACTCGTACACACAAGATGGATACTTCTCCGAGCAAGAGACGCGTCTTGGGTTCCATTGACGTGAATTCTAGAAGCCCAGTTTCTGCTTCGAAACACCAAGAGCTCAAATCAAAAGCGCTCTCTCCTATCACAAGCATAATAGACGATTCAACGAAGAGGCCTCTCGAGTCAGAAGTTGTGAACCAGTGCCAGGAACATGCACTTACACCACCAGCTAAGAAGCCACGCCTTTCGGTTAGCGAGGAGGAAATCAAAAATATACCTATAGATGAAGAGCGCCGTTCAGAAAGGGTACGCATGCCGTGTATCTATGTTGAACAACTCGACTAATTTAGTGGTGGGCTAGGATTCGCCTCGAGAAGAAGTTGAACGCCGACAATCTGAACCTCGGGAAGAAGAGTCGTCGCTCTTGGACAACTCCGTCATCGATACGACTCAAGACACTGTAGTGACAGAGCCAGACACCGAGGTTGTAGAGTCAGCCCCACCAATTCCGCCGGCGCCGTCTCGAAGACGATCAACTATGACTCGGGAGGAAGCTAGACAGGTATGTTCCCAAATCGATGCTTGAGAATATGAGAGTATCGCGAGGAGGAAGGAGAGTATATAGGTTGGTAGCTAGCTAGCTAGCTGACCGCGATATACAGAAAGCAGAGACGCTGCGACTAAGGCTAGGCCTTGCTAGTTACAAGGTCCGCACAGGACAGACAGACGTATCTCTAGAACAACTCGAGGCCAAATCGTTATTGAGATCCAGACAACAAAATGGGCCCTCATCGCCTTCACTGCTGCGGACCACAAGCACTGGGGAGGAAGATGGTGCGGACAAAGTACCATCTTCGGGGCGCAAAGCCTTACCTACGGCACCCTCTCTCAGTCGGGAGAGTAGTTTTGAGAAGGGCCGGTCGGGGACAGAGACGAAACAGGTGCCTGAAATAGCGATATCATCATGGCCGGATTCTCGAAGAGCATCGCAATAAAGGTGGGCGATGAGGTGCTGGGTGAAGGGTGAAGGGTTTTAAAGGGGGATTTAGAGGATTGTGCTAGCATTGGCAATTCCTATATAAGACGGTGGAGTTGGGGCGTGTGGAAAGGGGTTTTATTTTGCACGTTTGGATTTACAAGTAAGTATCTCGTGTAGATGAGAGATACGGTACATGGTGACGAGATATTCGTAATAGGGGGAGGAAGGGGGNGGGGGGGCATAATGCCGAAAAAGGAGGTTGACGGATATATGTTGATTCAATCAACTGGGCGAAAAGTCTACAAATGTCAACCAGTAATCCGTTATCAATTGATACCTATAGTACCTACATTTCCAGCTCACTCAATCTATATGTATATGTACCTACCTAGGTATATTGCATATGTAAAATTTTATAAGGTTGTTAAGAATCTGCAGCGACTAACGATGTCGAGATAGGAGATACAACTAAGTACCTACCTAGGCATTCATGCAATGGCAACTGCAACCGCAACGAAAAAGTCATTTTTACCTTCCCAACTCTTCTCTCATGATTGTTTCATGTGTCGCCTTTCTCTTTCTCTTTCTCTTTCCCTCGCAACTTTACTCTGACTCATTAACTTTATCTTCAAAGTGAAGCTCAAGCTGACCATGTCACCATTTCAAACCATTTCAAACCATACAACTACAACTTCCTCTACGCATCAAACCTAAGCATAAAGCGTAGACCTAAGTCTAAGTCTAGTCTTAGACCCGAAGTCATTCCCAAGCAAGCCCATAAGGCCCGTAAACCCAAGAGGCCTAACATGTGCTCGACAGTCCTCTTCACCTACCGCTGCGGTTGCACTCACATCACCACATTCGAATGTCCCGACACCGCATCCACCTTCTCCAGTCTCGTCCCGGGCCCTTCTCGCTCCGGCTTGAATCATCCTCATCTTCGTACCTGTTCTCGTTCTCGTTCTCGTCGCTGTCGCCGCCGTCAACGATGCTACGGCCCCGGGACCGCACCTACTACCACCCCGCTGGACGAGGACTGCTTTGACTGCGCGCAGAAGCGCGAGGAGACCAGACGACGCGCTGCTTCGCTGAGCGACGTTGATATCTCTTCTCTTTCTCTGTCTAGAGATACCGATGCAGAGTCAGAATCGGATCTAGATACCGCTGTTGTCTCAATGTCCTCGGTACTATCGACACGCGCCTCGTCACCTCTAGATGAGACTATACTTAAGGAGCGAGATCCCAATATACCGTCTAGATGCCCGCTCGTCTCCATCCTCGATCTGGACTTGGACTTGCGGATGCAACTGATGGATATGGATCTGCTTGAGGAGTCTCATGGTGGCTTGTAAAGCTGAGCTTGGCGGTTCTATGGAGTATGCGTGTGGATTAACAAGAAGAGAAGAACGAGAAAGATGGCTGATTCATGACGGATACGAGCTGTTTCTTGTTATTTTAATGAAGAGGTCCCTGGGAAGAAGCAAGACTTATATCCATGAATCAGGTACTGCCATGTCTGTAATGAGGTCATGATATATTATTTTCCGAGTAGCTCCCTTCGCTTGCCATAGAGAGCTATTTTACTATTGTCTTCTATGCAACATGTAGTTAGCTATATGGCACACAAACCTGTTACAAGCCTAGTTAGGCATCACAGCAGATGCGACTTTTCTTGGTGTTTTTCTTTTTTTCCCGCCTAAACGCGCAACTCAGATATGACTTTAGCTCCCAAAATCCATCTTCAACGCTATACTCGGCTGGCCTTGAGTACTCGAACCCTTCGCCGGACTACCGCTCTGTCGACCTGACCGGATAACCTCTTCCATAAAAGCCTTTTGTCCTTCGTTCATCGCCGCCACTACGCCCCTAAATCCGGCTTGATCCGCTGACGCTAGCTCCAGCAACCTCGTGCTCGTCTCGTGGTACACGTCGGAACCCTCGCTAGCCGCGCGAGAGAGTAGTGTAGGCACTACGATGGACATGGCAATCTGCGCATGTCCACTACCGAGGGTAACTACGTACTGCGTCAGAGATTGCGCCACGAGCTTGCGCGAACCCTCTGGATCCTCCGGCTCCGTATCGACTACGAAAGCAACTAGTCGAGGGAGAAGATACCGGGCGATAGACTGGTCCGCAGGTGAAGGGGACGGTTGCAGCAAGAGGGACCGGATACAGTTCGCCGCAATCTTAGCCGTCTACAAGATGGTTAGCAATTACCTACAAGGGGATTAGAGGAGAGAGGATATTATACTCACCATACGGTCTGTTAGACAATCCACCACTTCGTCGAGAAACTTTGCCACGAGGCGGTCGTTAGCAGCAAGTCGATTATTTCCCCCCGTGAAGAGTATCGTGATTGCCAGCAGACAGTTCTTGACACATTGCAGAGAAGTAGGCGTCTCGCGCTTCTGGGCGTTCAGATAGATGGATAGGTACCGGCGCAGGCAACCTTCGATCTGCATATCGGTGACAGACCTAGCCTCCGCAGAGACGCGAGAATTAGACATGGTCGCCATGAATCTCTTGAATATGGGCAAGGCTTGCGGGACAATGATCTCTTGGCAGGAAGGTGTCGCTAATATCGTGGCGAAGATATGAATTATACAAGCATGCAAGTCCGTCTTGATGATTGCTGGGAACACTTCGGCTGCGTCCACTATGGCGTTCAGCCCGGTCCGTACAAGAAGGACAGCCTCCTCAGTTAGGTGATGGCGGACCGGCTGATTCGTCTCGGTAAGATTAGGCAACATCCCGGATAGCACTAGAACGATAATCCTGGTGAGCTCGAATAGCTGCTCAATATCTTCGCTCAAGTCGCCGTCGTCTTGCTGCTCCTGTTTCCTCGCCGAAGGGTGAGCAACGCAAAGGGCGCGCGCGATTTCGACTATTACCCCTTGAACGTCGAGGCCCTCTGTCAGCACAAGGCGATCCAGCAGGTCCATCGTTTCAGAAAAGATCGCTTCCCGGTAGATGGCGTGTCCCGAAACGCTCGGATGCAATATCTTCTTAAGAGCTTGCAGTATCTCGAGCGTTTGTTCCTGAGTGGCCAAGGAATCGACTTGGTTTGATTTGGTCGCGAGCGCTTCGAAGGCAATGCCAAATAAGACGAAGAAGAAAGCGACTGGTTCATCGCGGTAATTGATATCAGCGCTCTTAGACTGCCCATTGCTACCCGACGCATCGGCCTCTTTTCCATCCAAAGCATCGAAAACGAATTCGCTGTCTTGCTCGATGAGACTTGCAATAGCGTCGACGAGTTTCAGCCAGGAATCCTGGTAGAATTTGAGAAGGGTCTCGCGGTTGAGGGCAGCGTAGATGGTATCGAGGCTACCCGACATGGACGGTGGACCTAGCGTCATCGAGATGTCCGGTTCGAACCTCAACCGAGCGAACTCTCGCAGCGAAGCCAACCACAGCGGTGTCAGAGTACCGATATGTGGTTTCAACACATCCAGCAGATATTTTTGTTCCAAGCTGGCTACTTGAAGCTCCGCCCACGCCGAGTAAACCGACATCTTGACCATGACTTGGGCGTTAGAGCTGAGGCCCTTGAGATCACCAATTCCAGCATTTTCCGTCTCCGTCGAGAAATTCTCGAGCGCGGTAACGAGCGTCTTCAAGATACGGCCCATGCGGTCGACGTCTGTTACGATACCCGTAGAAATGAAGGCGGCGCATACATTAACAGCTTCCGCGGCCAATTCCGGGGATGAATCCGCCGCAAAAGCAGGTGTCAATGCCGAACTGATTTGCGCTTGATATTGTTCGAGGAGCATCGCCTCCTCAAAATCAGGGTCTGGCGTCTTGCCAAACATTCTCAACACAGCGCCAATTATCTTTAATCCCCATATCCTTAGCTCCAACACGCTAGACGTCGAAGCCGAGAAAGCCATGCGAATAACGTCGGCGATTCTCGCCTGGAGGGCAGACTGCGCAGGTGACTCGCCGTTTGTAGCGACATCTTTTCCAATCATTATGAATATCTCGTTGAGACAACTCATTGCGAAAGTCCTGACCTGCCAGCGCAGAGGCTCCATTTCGGAATTCGAAGGCGCGTCTTTATCATCCTTGGCGGCGCCTGCGGCTGCGGCAAAGCCGGCAACTTCTTCATCCTGTAGGTCGATAGTAGCCGTAGGTCTTTGATTGCCATTGTGCGCCTCTTCGGCAGCTTTGGGTCGCGTCATCTTGAGAACGTTCTGGAAACGGACGAGCCAAGCGCCTGTTTCTGTTAACGATGTCTGACGTAGCCAGTTTCGGATGACATTGCGGATCCCGTCGTGGTCGGGCGACACATCCAGCACAAGCCATAGCTGATCCTCGAAGCCTGGATTAGCAGCCTCTATCACGTCGAGGGAATTCCTCTTCATCAAATTATAAAGGCCATCTACCGCGACGTCGCGAAGGGTGGGTAATTCGGAGTTAAGGTATTTTTGCAGGGTTTTAACGTAGTCGCTAAACACCATGTGTCCGGGGGCATATAGGGATAGATGCTCTAAGCATGCTAAGCTCTCGCGCTGTACCAGAATATCGTCTTCGTTTTGTAGTTGGTCGACAAGTGTGAGAATCAACTCGCGCGATTTAGTGGAATCTTGCAAGTCCGGTCCTACGACGTTAATGAGAGAGTCGACGCAACGCGTGATGGCTGCCGTGGTCGATAGCTCCATTTCTAAGCTCATAGAAATAGGAGAAGACACTTCGGAATGATGGGTTTCGGAGAGATACAGTTGGGAGACCATTCCAAGAGACCCGGAAATATAAGGCGAAAACCCCAGGCCCGTCGCATCGGCGGCGTCAGCCAGAGCCTCGAGAGCCCAGTAGTGCACCGTCGGATGCGGATCGTTGCACAGCGACATTAGAATACCAGTGATCGTCTTGAGATGGTATCCCGCACCCATGCCGCCTACCTTGGACTGGATAGAACCCAGAGCCATGGCGCACCCCGCTCGGGCGCTGGGTTCACGGTTACTCACGATAGTATCAACTAGGTGCTTGATCTCGTGGTTCGTGAACGCATTGCCGCACGCGTTACAAAGGCGGGAAATGGCACCATAACCTAGGCTACGTACGTACTGGTCCGGATCGACTACGAAGCCTCGAGCCATTTCTTGTACAAGCTTTTCCACCGCTATATTGGTAATATTTCCAGGCGGCGACTGGGTCTCTTTAACGGCAACTTTCAGAGTCAGGAACAGAGCGCTAGCAACGTTGACACCGATGGCTGCCTTGCGGCCGAGGTCGCGCTGTAAAGAACCAGCGGAGGTGAATGTGGCAATCTGCTCGAGGACGCTTTCCTGTACTTTGGCTGGTGTCAGGGGGAAGACAAAAGCGAACAACTGAATCGCCATGTTCACTACCTCGGTGGCCGGAGGTGCCGGGAGATCTGCGGACGAGTCCAGCTCACCCACGTAGAGCACAGCGGCATCATGTTCCAGCGATGAGCAGATGGGCGACAGGAGAATATCGTCAATGATTCTATCCGGGTCGGGCTCGTCCGTCTCTGGCTTGTCAGCCGCATCATCCTTCTCTCCGGGAAGTTTCTTAATTTTGAAGCCGCGAACCAGGTCGTTGACGCCGTAGCCGGAGTTATCACCAACGTCCCAGATGGTTTCGAAAGTCCCCGCGGCGTTGGCAATGGACGCACTTAGCGTATTGGCTGCGTAGTTCTCGGGGTCGGCAAATAGCGATATTGCCAAGGTAAGGAGGTTGGACTGTATAAGCGCTTCGCTGCCTCCGGCTGGGCTTTGGTTCACTAGCGTAATGTAGCACTGTAAAACTCGTCGCTGAACCATCATGTCGAGGTCGTGCAGTTGCAGAGCAGGAGTTAACCTTTGCGAAATATCGTCCGTGGTTTTCTTGGAAGGCAGCATTCTAAGGAATAGGCTGGTATTTTGAAGCATCGTGGCGATGCGTTTCGATACGTCAACAGTTAACAAACGGCTGTTGAACTGGAGGAACGCGAGAATAGAACCTAATGCGCACTCCTTCACGTGAGTCAAATAAGAGACCTCTAAGATGTTGCGATGGGCAAAATTATCCTTGGCCAACGGCTTCGGTAGGGCATTTTTCCAGAGAACAAGCAGCTGCGAGAGGTGAATCTTGACGAAGTTGGGTCCTAGAGACATAAGTCCCCCGAGAAGAATCCACGCAACTTGGACCTGCGTACTCGAAACGCGAAGCTCGGACTGACCACTAGACTTGAGCAGGTTAGTAGCCATGGAATAGACTCGGTTGTTGATATCGAGAGAACCATATAAAGGGCGAGAAGGACTAGCGCTCAAAGTCGCAGCCAATCCGTGAGCGAACCCAATACATCTTCTCGGAGAGTTTCGCGCCCCTCCAAGTAAAGACAGCTCCCTGCTGAGACTATTCATACAAACAGACAAGCACGGTAGGAGTTGCTGCGGACAGGCAAGGACGAACGTTTTCATGCAAAATGAAGCGGACACCTGAACGCTATAACTGGGATGTTGTAGAACTTGCAATAGCCCGTCTCGGCAAGGTTCTGCGAAGTTATTCGCAGCGGATCCAAGGGACTTGATAAGCGACGCCACTGCACCGAGAGCCGCAATCAGGGTATGCTTCGTCGGTTCAGGTCGCTCTTTAAGCGTCTGGGGATAGTTTTTAAAGACATCGTTGACGAGTACCTTGGCCACGGTTGTCTGACCTGATTCCCCAAGTATCTTGTGGCCTATCACAACTTGGAGGATCGTATCTACTATTTTACGCGAGATAAGAAGCCTGTAGCGGTTGTTGCTTATGTTCTGATGGCCTAATAAGTCGATAGTCAAGCCCTCCAAGATTCTTAGATAATTCTTTTCCACAAAATTCTCTCCTAGGCGCTTTAAAACCCTACCGTAACAGACGCCAATCGCTGCCCTGGCTCTATTGGTAGTAGACAATCGAACATACTGAGTCGTGAGGGTTTTGAAAATGTCACTTAACGACAGAACGAGATCCTGACTCTTCTTCCCGGGAGCCGGGCTACCTGGTCGCGACGGAATATCTTCGTCTTCTTCCAGCCCGATACCCGGTTGGACGGAGGACCTTTTACTAGCTTTGGACTTGGACTTTTTGATTTTCGGTGCCCCCACCAGCGCAGACTCGGAATGATTCTTCACCATAGCCTCAGCTAAACAGTCAGCGGCAGCGTGTCTTACGTGCGAGGAACTAGAGTCGATGGTCTTGAAGAGTGTCGACTTCAGGTTCTCGAAGTCGCCCGAATTTTCGAAATAAGAAGTGTATTTAGCCAACGACTTTAGACAGCGGCAGGCGAATACGACGGTTAGAGAACCTTTATCGCCGGACGCGGCATTTCGTGCCTGTTTCCAAATATCCCTAGCTATACTCTCGTCTAAGCTCGATCGCACCATGCCTACAATCTTGGTCAAAGATATGAGCACGGCGGCGCGCAACCCAGCATGGCTCTGCGACGATTTGAGCAGCTTAACGAGGGCGCCACAGGCTAACGGGTGTAGACCGATGGCGCTGTCACCGGCAGAAGCGTATACATCGCCCAGACAACTGATAGCGGCATGCCTCGTTCGAATATCGCTTTCGGTCTTGGATTTCCCAGAGGATATTATAGAGACCAGCTCGTTTATAGTATCGAAGAGCAACTTCCTATCTCCATTTCCGAGGAAGTAGGCAAGGATCTTGCCAAGATTTACTCGTATTACTCGACTAGGGGAGGGCGCGGACAGGTTGATTATCTGGAAGACCTCCTTCTTGAGGTAAAACTGTTGGGCAGTACAATCGTCGTTCGACAAGCTATGAACATGCTTGCTCAGGGAAGATACGAAGTTCAAGAGGAATAGGTCCTGCTGCTCGGCGGGAAGCGATTGAAGCTTCTGAAGGTCGAGCTCTGGATTGGAGGTGGTGGTCAAGGAAGCGCGCGCAGGCGCTGCTGCGGCTTGAGAGACGCCGTTAGACTCTCGAGGAGGGGAACTTGGCGCTGACATGGAAAATCATTGATTTTTGGTTGTAGCGCGTAAAATGATTTGATCGTGGAGAATAAAGGCTTAAACTATTAAATGTGAAGGTGAATAATTTAAGGATACCTATCTAAGGCACGTGGAAGGTTATCCCAAGTCTACATAGTATATGTACCCTGTATTCTAGCGTATTGTACATACTACGTAGGTAGGGTAGGGACTAACATACATGTTACCTAATGTTACCTAGGTACAAGGTTAGGTTAAGGTACCTTGACTTCAAAGGGGGAATTGGCATTCGGCAGTAATAAGTTTAGTAGCCAATCATAAGACGTAACATCTCTACCAATCAACAGAGGATGCGACAAGCGTTAGTGGCATTGTTTTTTTTTTTTTTTTTTTTTTTTTTTGAGCAGCGATTATTACATAGTACATTAGTAGTACTATAGTAGTAGCTTCAATTGCTTATTAAAGTAACTACCTACTTATAAATTCTTGTAAGTGGGTTTGGCTTCAAAGAATTATAGTAATTACCTACATACCTACCTCTTAGGTATATATCTAAACGTTGACGTTTACGTTTACATTTACATCATTATTATTTTTTCTTTCCAAAATGCTCGCTCTATTCTATTAACCTCACGCACATTCTTTATTGGTTGAATTAGCCCCGCGCGGCCCAGAAGCCACCTGCAGTCGAAATGTCTACCCGCGTATTCGTATTTCCGAGTCGAAGCTTTGCGCCGAGATCGACCGCCTTCGCCATATGCGCTCAATGTCGCCGATCTTTCGCCTCGAGCGCGGTGCTTAACAGCGGTCACAATCGTTGGTCTAAGATCAGACACGAGAAAGGTGCTGCCGATGCGAAGAAGAATACCCAACGAAGCGGCTTCGCCAAGAATTTGACACTCTGGTCGAGATGTTCGTATCTTACATGACGACCTCTTGGATCCGGTTTAAATGCTGATGGGGCGCGATATAGTGTATGGGCCGGACCCGAGTCTCAATTCGCGGCTAGCCGCCGTGATCGCAGCCGCAAAGAAAGGTACTTGGAAAGAGACGGATCCGAAACCTGTAAACCGCAAAAAATATATTCTAACGAGGACCGTGGCTTAGCCGGCATGCCAAAAGCCAATATAGACATAGCTATCGCACGAGGCCAGGGTAAATCATCGTCGGGGGTTGGTCTTGAGGCCATGACGCTCGAAGTCATGATACCACCAGCCGTAGCCATGGTCATCGAGATCGAGACGGATAATAAGCAGCGCGTATTGCAGGACCTCAGGAGCCTGGTAAAAAAGCACAGGGGTACCGTAACGCCAACAGCATTCCTATTCAATAGGCTCGGCCGCTCTGTCCTTAAAGGCGAACCAGAAGCCGACGAAGAGAAGTTTGACGACGTAATGATGATTGCAGTTGACGCCGGCGCCGAGGACGTCCAGCAGGACAAGAGCGGCAATGTGGTTGTATGGACGCAGCCGCACGAAACACATCAAAAAGCACAAGACCTAAGCCGGGAGCTACAAACCGAGATCATAAGTTCCGAAATCGTATGGTCACCTTCTGGGGACAAAGTCAAGCTGGATGACGAGGAGGCTGCAACGAACATAGCAGCCTTCTTAACGGCACTTCAGGAATATCCAGACGTGCAAGGTGTCTAGTAAGCCTACCCGTGGAAACACTTTACTGTCAACCCTCCCCCTTCTGAGCGAAGCATTGATGCTAACTCCATGAAACCTACAGTGCAAACACCGAAAAGGGAAAGATAACTGAAGCGCTTTGGCAGACCATAGAAGACAACCTAGACGCGTAATCTGTAATAATTGTACAATGTGTAGGTAGATACATGTAAATGTGCAACAGTCTCTCCATTCGATCCCCGTATTTACCAGGAGCAGAGATGTCGTCCAGTATTCAAGTCAATTCGAAAGGTACAAAAACATACACTGGTCGTGCGATCATGTTTTCATTCCTTTTCATTCCGTCCCTCCCCTAAACGCCGTCGAAGCCAATACGTGCATCTATGTATTTCTGTTACTCGTGCTGAGGTCTTGCATGAACCCCTCTTCATCATACCAGGCCAGTACATCTCTACTCTTGATCCTCGCTCGAAGACTGCTGCGGCTGTCGCGCCTCGTTCTCTAGCCTCTTGTCCCTCAGATACAGTCGGCGCGCGCGTAATCTTTGCAGCTCGGCGTGGATTTCATCTCTGTCCATAGGCACCTTGTTCGCCTGCTCGGGTTTGGGCCAGAAGTCGGGAACGGCGAAGCGCTCGTCGAGGTTCGTGCCGAAGTAGTACATGATGCCAATCGGGAACATGACGTACATGCCGAACTATATAATGGTTGGTTTAGTATGTGACATGCGCGCAATCCTATGAAGGTAAAGAAAAAGAAAAAGAAAAAAAAAAAGTATGACGAAAGGAGGAGGGGTTAGCTTACCTTGAAAACTTCCAAATTTAAACCGCCCATTGCGGAATGTTGTGAAAGTACTTTGTATGAGGTCGAAGTAAAATTAAACGCTTTTCAACAATGCGTCAATATAAAATCTAGCTGATCGCATATAGTGTAGAACGTATGTTGTAGGTCGTCTAATAATTATTGTCTGGCGTCGCACCCAAGAAGCTTCCAATTAAAGCTTTCGAATTTCGATAACTAGTAACTTTGCTCTGATTGGTTCGAATCTATATCTACCTACATTACCTAGTTTGAATCGGGATATCCGTTTTTCCCTATGCTGTTTTAGCAGATAGGTACTTTAATAGGTAATGTATTTCCCTTAGAGGTAGGTACTTACGAAATACCTATAAAAGTCACATTATGTTCAAAGCAAGGTGTCATATGTCGTGGAACATACCATCGCTAACGTGAGGTTAGTCGTAAGCAAGATAAGATAGGGGTAGCCATAATAGGGGTCGAATCGTTGAGCTTGAGTATAGGTATTCCCAGTTCACCATATGAATTAATCACTTGCACGCATTCTAAATCGTATACAAGGGATACCGTCACGATGGGTATAATTTATTGTATTTTGGAATTTCTCGTCACCGCCGTGGACGACCGCAACTTTTAGTAACCCTCCAAGCCGCCAATCCTCGCCTACCAATTACCCTTTCCAGCGTAGGCCAGAACCCGTCTTCCGCCCAGTCTAAATCATCTAAATTTAAATGTCTGCCATTCCGCCATACCTCCCGAAACCGTAACCCGTCTAAACCCTTATTATCCAAGTACGGATCGAGCCACGTCGATGAGAGCGGCGCGATCAAGTATGTACCGTTCGGCTCCTTGAGATATTCAAGGTTTCTGCGATCCGCTGGTGTGTCGCAGGTCGCTATCTGCGTCAACTCCTCAAGCAATACGTCCCCAGGCATTCCCGCCACGTCTCTAGTCTTTAAAACCTCATTCTTGCCGTTCAAAAGCCATATCGGTGGCATATAAGTCTTCCACCATATAGCCCGCGTCGCGTCAGGTTGTCTACTCAGAAATTCCTGAGCTGGTACAATACCGGCTTGATGATATACCCCCATAAGAAGGCCAAGGGCCACATTGAAGCAAACCCAGGCACTGAGCCATACCTTCCAATATGTAGACTTCTTCGGGAGCTGTAGAGACGAGAGCAAGAGGGGTACCGCTGGTAGCAAAAACCGGGCTTCCTGGTGTTGGAAGATTGACAAGACGAATACCCCTGACATCGCCGAGGCCAGCCTAAGTGATAACTGCGGCTTCGTCAACAAAAGAGCCACGGCAGGCCCGATAAGCATCGGAAGGTTCACCAAAAGATGTTGGTACCAAGGGTGTAATCCGTGCTCTGCTAAGTTTGAAGGCGAAAGATTGTATTGTAGGTTGTTTAACGGGGTAATAACAGGATGGCGGTAGAGATCGGACCAAGAGATGGAGCGCGGAGTGTAGAAAGCCGTATCGAGAGAAATGGCAATTAAAACTGTAAAGAGCCCCGAAGCTGCCATGACGACGAGGGATAAAGGTCTTGAAAAGTTAGCAATCTGACCGGAAACGTAACGCGCAAAAGGCACAAGGAAGAAGCGACTTACCTATGTATAAAATGGGGTATCAATCGAAGTCCGGGAATGAGTAAAAATGCAGGAAAGGTTATTCTATTAAAAACACCAAAGACGGCTAGAATTCCAAGCACCGTCGACGCCACCAGGGCAGATCTTTGGGCCTGCTTTAGAGGTCAGCTCATACATCTAAACACAACCAGAATTCCGGGGGGTGGTGAACTTACGGAAGCCTCGAGAATGCGCTCAATAAGCACGAGGCACCATAGAACGACGAGAGTCTCGATCGAGTTCGAGAAAGTATGGGTTTGAAAAGTCCAGGTCACATAGGATGACGCCACAAGGAGCAGGGCAACGCTGCGATGTCGCGGAGACTGGACCAGCTCATGAATAGCGCCGTCCTCCAAGACGAAGCTGATAATAAACATCACCACCCGCAACGTATAGAATACCGCAATCGGTGGTATGTCGCCATCTTCCCCGTAACCAGCCCATAGCCACTTAAGTAGAACCATGGGTAGTCCATAAACAGGCCATAGCGGAAAGACGCTACGTATCGGATGGTCGCTCGTAAATTCCCATGTTAATCGGACGGGGTAGCTAAAGATTTGACCTATATCGCACACCCATTTGTTAGTCTATGGCTGCGAACAGGAATTAAAAGTTGAATACCCGGCGCAGTATGTCCATGCGCTTACCTGCTATGACTTCAGGACCTTGGAAATTTTCATCCGGGTGCAAATAGCTCGGCTTGAGCGCGAACCATAATCGTACAACAAGCAGAAAGATATAGATACGTCTCCACATGATTCTACCCCGAGGCGCGCATCTACGATGCTAGCTCAACGAGAGAAAATTATAATTCGTAATCGTTTGTAATATCGTGGAAGCTGTCGCGTCGTGTCTACCCTTCATATATACAATCGTTGTCGCTGTCGCGTTTGCGTTATCGTATTTACTAGGTATGTGGGCGCGGTTGTTATTATTCTTTTTTTCCCTCTTATGAAGTCTGGGATAGTCCGGGATTTGACATCGCGACAGGAAGTAGACAAGGTATTATTATGTAGAATAACCGACAATACCTAGGAATTGTATCGAAGAAAGCGAACAAAAGGTAAAAGGAGTGTGGGTTGAATTTATCCGCTATTATGAATAGAACGCAAAAAATTATTCAAAGGAGAGGAAAGAAAAATAAAAGATGTAAAATGAAAATTAAAGCAAAGACCGAATATGGCAACAATAAATTGCAAACTCTCGAGATAGTGGCATGTGGTAGGGATGGAAAGGTAAGATGACACGGGTCACGAAATAAGATAGATCACGGTACACATGCTGACATATTACCATTTCCGGCATTTTTGACGCTCTGGAGGCATACTCTAAGAGTTATTTTTCTCCACGCGTTTTCTACTAATTACCGTTTACGGCAAGGCCCGTATATGGAAATAATCTAGAATGGCGTGCATGGATCGATTGCGAAAGAGGAACTGCCAAAGTCTAAAGGCTATTAACTGGGTCAATTCCTTTGTACTTTTAGTATCCCTGCTCAAGTACACCACATAATTTAACCAAAGAACAATGCATTATGCATAACGTACACCACGGGTCAATCGCCCACACGGGTCAGTCGCCCAGCAGAAATACATACAAAATACGTTTGTGCGTAACCGTGCACTTTAATCAGAAAAATTCCTATTAAAAATCGGTTTTCAAATATAAATAAATATTTAAATATTAATTAGCATAGTATTTTCTATAATTTATGTAATATTTTTTTTAATTAATCAAAAATAAATTTTAAAAAAATGGGTCCAAATCGAATATATTTTTTAAGAATTTTTCTTATAATGATATAGTATTTTTTTCAATTTTTATATAAATTATTTTTATTATTAAATTAAGAATTTTTCAAATTCGGGAATTTTAAATTGAAAACTCGTAAAGTTATAAATTTTTGAAAATGTTGATTTTAGGTGATATTTAGATTGGGCGACTGACCCGTGTGGGCGATTGACCCGTGGATTACGTTACCTAACCTAAGGTACATGTAGGTACTGATAATTATGTTAGTACATAGGTACCTACCTATACGGTAGCATCGTTCAGCTTAACGCCGAACCGTAGTAGATCTTTTCTAGTATTCAATATTCTCTATCCTCTATGCGCAGCCGAGCCAATATAAAAGACCTCCAAATGCTACATTAATCGCAAGATGCTGCCCTAGACTCCAAGCCATGCTGTACAGATATTTTGGTGAGAACACCGTCCATATGAACAAATGCGTCCGCAAAGTCGTGCAAGCTACCATTACAAAGACAAGAGCCATAGTTATAAACACTGTCAAAATGGCGACGTGTTGCTGAAAAATATGATCGCGACCGGGCTTCACCGAATTCCTCGCTTGAAGGAGTAGCAAGTTTGACGCTGATGTCCACCAGACCGGGGCAGCCCAGTTGCTGAGAAACGTCAAGAGTCCCACCGCAAAGATATTGAACCCGCTTATACCATTATACGCATTTGATAAGTCCAAACCCGATATGGCATTGGAACCCCCCATCGCAAAGAAGGAAGAAAACTGTAGTAGTAGCGACGATATCGTGATATCTACGACTCCTAAGTGGAGCCTGCTCAGATATAGGTGAATGGCTTGAAAAAGTAAGAAGAGGGGCGCGTTAGTTACTCGAGACTGCGTCAACGCAAAGAGCGTATATAGGTGATGCAGAGTTCGCATCGCTACGTAGAAATCAGCCGACCTTGCCCCTCGATCTAGTATAGAAGGAAACTCACCATCTCCTTTGGATTGCTTAGTTCCCCGCAGAAATATGCTATACAAGGGATATAGCGAAGTAAGCCCAAGGCCGAGGAATACCGCCCGAGCTCGGTTCACGAGAGTCGGCCCATCAAATAAGCCCACAAGCATCTTTGCGAACCCAACGATTAGCTCGGGGGCATCTTCGTTAGTAAAGGCGAGCTTGAAAGACATTGCTGATATCGCTAATCCCACAACTATGGAACCTGAGATGGCAGTTGGGATATCCCGAAGCCCTTTGAACAATTCGATAGAGACTACCACATATGTTGCGAGAGCGAGAGACCAGAGGAGTTGTGGGTTTGGCGCCACAAAACTAGTTACAATATCGGGCTCGCCAGCAAATTTTTGTCCAGTCTGATTCCACCCTCTAGTTAATCTCATGGCACCGAGCGCAGCCAACCCCATGATGAAAGACTTATATGTTGTTCTTGGAGCTCTGCTTCTATGTCAGCTAGATAATGTTGTGCATGAACTTGGGGCGACTTACGATCTAATCGCGAGATAGAGTAACCATGCCGACGTGGCCCAATACCAAAAGTGTTGCTCTTCCTCAACATAGCTGCTGGCAAACATCATTATGCCGTACATCAACGTGATGAGCGCAAGCGGTGCCAAATTGGAAACCGTTACGGAGGATGAAGTTACTACGGCGTATACCGCCACGATGGAAGACACCACGGCTACTACTTGGCCGTAGATGAGCATCGACATATCATAATTGCTCGCCATGCTGCTCATTAAAGTCTGCGCTCTCGATAACCACTTTGATCTGTCAATATGTTATTGCCCAGTTACGCGAATGGTTCAAATATCGCACCTTTGACACAGCCATTATCTGGTCCTCGTCTGGAATTTTCTCGTCCAAAGCCTTTTCAGTTGCTTGACTAATCTGCTGCCATTCACAGGCCAATTCTTCGGCTCCTGAACCAGGACGGATACAATCGGGGCTTGTCTTTTCACCAACCGCCGACGAACCGCCGAAGCTTGCAGTGACAATGCTGAGAATCTGCTTTGCGTTACGCACTAGAATTTGCAACTTGTCTCGTTCTTAAACTACCTAGTTAGCGCGGGCATCTACCAATTACGATGAGGACTACTTGCTCTCTGGCCAAAAAGGTAGGAAGTCTACCATGAACGAGCCTAGATTGTTTTTTGGTACTGGAAAGCCGAGCAAAGCGGCAAGAGTAGGCGCGAGATCGGACTGTTCTACGGCATTGTAATACTGGAAATCCTCGACGAAGTCTGCTGGCACTCTGAGGGGTTTTGAGATGGACTTGAGCTTAGGCGATACAAACACGAGAGCGGGAGATGTTTCCCCAGGCGAAGAAGCCCCATGGTTTCCTGCATCATTCATTCCGTGATCACCACAGAAAACGAGAAGAGTCGAACTGAGATGCGGCTGCGTCTCCATCGCCTCGTATATTAGACGAACAATTCCGTCCATCTCTCGCTGTTTTGGAATCATATTTGGGCCCCGAGGACCGGTCTTGTGGCCAATGTGATCAAGGCCGAGATAATGGAGAACCATTGTATTCCAATCATCGTTGCGCAGCTCGTCGGGGATGTGCCTCGTTACGTTGTTGTCAACTTCTGTAAAGTCGGAAACGAAGAAGCTCGAAGTGCCATCTGCTCGATCGAACACGCTGGGAAACAATTTCAGCCACGTATCATCGCCATACATGACCAATTTTCCGGATTTCTTTGCCTTCATCTGAGCGAGCCAAGTATCCTGGGCGGCTAGTGTTGAAGACGTGTCTGCTTCGTCGAAACTCAAGATCGCATCGAGGAAGGAAGGCGTAGAGCCGGTAGTAATCGCTTTTATACGAGGCATCGTGATAGTCGGCGACGTAGCATGAGCCGTGTAGGGAATAGCGACGCCATCTTTAATAAGTCTAGATACTTGCGTCAGCGACTCGGACACCCAGATTCTGCTTCGATTTGTTCTGACCCTTGCGTGAACTCGAAGCCGGACCCATTCGAATACACGAAATCGCTGCGCTGGTCAGTTAGACGACAAGCGCACGGTGAATAGGCAATCGTTGCGCCGAGTAAACGAACCTGCGCAAAGCATCGACAACCATAAATATCAGACGATCAAACGGTGCTTCTGGGGGAGGGCCATATTCGAGGGATTGGTACTCGGCTAAGCCAGGCAAGAAGGGCTTATAAGGAAAAAAACCAACGGCGAAGAGGAGGATTGCGACGGGAATCAGAAGGTTGGCTGCGACAAGAAGTAAGGTCGAGACATTGAAGACATTATGGCGGTGCATGTCCAATTGTAGCGCGTAGGATAGCTTTTCCGGCCAATTAAAGCTGTATTAATGAAGGACAAGCTAGAGAACAACTTTCACCTATGCTCCATTGCCTACTATGAAGTAAGAGTTGGATTAACTAGAATAGCAATTTAGGTGGTTTCGCGATAGTGAAAGGTCAAAGGTGAAGAGTGAAATTACAGAGCTGATCCCACATGTACGGATGTACCGTTGCACCAATGCATAAAACCCAAAGGGACAGCTTACAACTACCTATGGAAGTTAGGTACCATGCAGCTAGACAATGTACCTACCTAGTGACCTAAGTACATACTACGCATGCAAGTGCTTAGCGGTAGGATCCACTCGCCCCATAACCCGATCGGATGCTCGTGCTTCAAGACCCACTGTCGGCGGTTCCATCCCACTTCTGGAGCTTTCGAAGTGGAAAGCTCAACGTTGCCGCAAGCTCGAACAAATTGGTCCTCTTAAATGTAATCGTCATATTGAACAACTTTCTAACAACTTAACTTACCTGCGCGTTGGTTTTTTTTCTGGTTATTCAAGACCCAAGTGCCCACGATGACGGCTGATGATCCGCCTGATAACCTTTTTATCCGGTTCAAGAATCATATCGACAATAGCATCTACCGTGGGTTTCAGACCATCTTCGCATTGCCTGTACATATCGCAAACCGTGAACAAGAAATAGACAACAAGCCCACCAACGATCACGGTATTATCCCACAACAGAGGAAGTCGGTGGACCATCCTTCAGATTCAAACAGACCAAGCCCAAATGATACAAGAGAAGCCGAAGTAAGAGATGTCTACCAATGGGCCATTTCATCTCCATATTCCCCTCTAAATCTTCAGTCCTTACGGCAACCTCGTCCAGCTGACGCACCTCTCGATTGCCCTGATTACTTTACCTTCCGGGACGCATTTGAGGATCTGTTGGCCGTAAACTCCGGGGAGCCTCTCTCTGATCTGCGCAGTCTCGTATTCGCCAAACACTTTGAACACGTGCGATACTTCCCTTGGGGTATGTCCGTTGAGAACTGGGTTGCTGGAGTTGGGCTCCGCGGACTTTGGAATGCCTACTTCCCTCTCTCTCAATCGGCTAAGCGCGATCTTTCTTACGGTATCATTTCACCCTGGAGGAGCTTGCAGATAGGAGAAACGACGTTCCATCAATCACCGGTATCGACATGGCCTAGTACGATCTTCCCGCCTGGGGAGCGACTTAGGCCTTTCTCTTTTAAAGATTTTGTCGAAGCCGAAGAAAACCCGGCTGAGTATGAAGCCGAAACTACGCACCCCCAAGAAGCTAACACAGAATATGATTTGTACGATGCTACTATGGATAATAAGCCGGTCCAAGTACCGGTTTCTCAAGGGCTAAGCCGTCAAACTACACCGAGCCAAGTTGCCAGTTCCCGAACTTCTGACGACGGGACTGTAACCGAGACCACCGAAATGCCAGATGGTGGTAAGATTGTAAAGACCATCCAACAGCACAACTCGAAATTCGGTAATAAAGTCACAACCGTCACAAAACAATTTGATGCCGCCGGCGAGCTGGTCTCAACAAGCCGGACGAGCAACTGGTCATGGTCCTATCACACCCCGGGGCCATCTTCAAAGTCGTATGACGATGAGGACTCGGATTCGGATGACGAGGCTACGGCATGGTCGGACGAGAAGGAGGGGCGATCGACTAGGAAGGATCACAAGCCCAGTGGCTGGTTTTGGAAATAGTTTCAATTTCGAATCGGTACCACCATTCATTGGAGTGCACGCGCTTTCACATATGCCCACACAGTTTGTTTAAACGCCGCGATGCGCGTATTCCACGTAATCTCAACTTGGCAGGCATAATTACTATTGGAAAACTGTTAGGAGTAGCTATCGCTAGGCTCACGTCTTCTATTTGATATGTCCTCATGGATTTCAACGCCGTGTCTGTGCCTTCTTCTTCCTCACCATCCGTTTCCTCGCAATAATCTTTTGTTGTAAAGCTTCCTTTTCCGAGACTTCCTCGCCGGCCTTAGCCCCGGAACCATCACCTGGTGCCTCACCCTTTTTCTGCTTTTGCCACTTCCCATTTGAGACAGAAAAGTCCTTGCCTTTTAGTGAGCCTTTCCCATCCGCATTTGAATCTTGGCCGCTTCTAAATGCTCGTTGTTTCTCTTGATTGTCCTTTCTTCTTGCTACAACCTGCGCATTCTCGATAGCAAACTCGACAATTAGCCGCTGCGTCTTCCCGGCCGGATTCTTCAGCGCGTGCCCGTTCAACCACCGTAAGCCCATCAGTGCCCATCGATGCGAGGAGTATTCGATGAAACCGTAACCTCGGCTCTTACCAGCACCATCATTTTCAGGCACCTTCGATCCCTCCTTGTTCTCGAAAACTATCTTTGCCTGCTTGACTATACCCTTGCCCTTCTCTTTACGTCGGCGCTCGGCCTCCTTGTCTTCATCTCCACCACGGGCATTTTCCTCTTTGGAAAGCGGCTCTCTTCGACCTTCCTTGACATCCTTAGCGAAGCCAACGACAGCTTCGCGAGCTAAAGCCTTGAGTTTCTTTGAGTCTAAATCGCGGGGGATATTACGAATAGCCAAACGAGTGAGACTTAGATGTAGGCTGGGGTTGCTTTGAATGAGTTTTTTTCGTTGCGCCGCGCTTTCTTCGCGAATCTTGACCTCTGAAGGAGCAAGCATGGCGTATAGAGGCGAATCCTTCATGATGGCACCTTCAGATAATAAGTATAACCGACGCTTATCCTTTTCTTTGCCTAGCCGGGCGGCGGCGCCCTTCTCTGCGAGGTGACTCGCTTCGTCTTTGCTTACGGCCTGAGACACTTGGAGAATGCGACCGTCCATGGTGTACCTGCCCTCCTCATCTGCTAGTTCGTTCTGCAGGATTGACTTCTTAGTCGGTATGGCAGATTGCTGGGCGCGAGGCGCACCCTTGAGGCATGCCTTTGAATCGTCTTCGCTGACAAAACAGACGAAACCTGTGCCGGCTGGTCGATCAGTCGCTCGATCCATCACGATGCGGGCATACCTAACACGCCCGAATCTTTCGAAATGTGCTTTCAACTCCGCGTCCGTAGCTGTAAAGGGTAGGTTACGAATGAAAATAGTTGACCTATTATCCGTCATAAGGGGCTTCTTGGGATTAGATTCGCTTTTTAGTGCGGCGCCACCTTCTTCGTCGGCGTCTTCCTCCGATTCATCATCGTCTGGCTTAGCATCGCTATCTTCATCCTCCAGGTTTTCCATATGGTTTTTCATGAAATTCTTTATATCCTCGTCCTCGTCCTCGTCCTCGTCCTCGTCCTCATCTTCGTCCTTGTCTGACTTGTCTTCTTCCAATACTTCGGCCGCGTTAGCCTTCCTACTCGTGCTGTCATCTTTATCTTGATGCTGCTTTTGCTGCTCCCAAGTCTGCTTGTCAACAGCCCAGTCAACAGCTAGAGTTCTGCCGTCGATGGTCTTCCCATTAATGGCTTCCATGGCCTTTTCCGCATTCTTTCGACCGCGCATGGTGATGAAACCAAAACCTGAGAGCTTCCCTTTGGCGTTTGGAAGGTCGGCATATTTTACCTTTCCAAACCCCTGAAACAAGGCTGCGAGCTGGTCCGACTTTTTAATACTCCAAGGCAAATTTCGTATGATCAACTTGGGTGCTTTGCGAGCTTCGGCTAGGGTGGCTTGCCTCTCGGCCTTCTTCGCAGCGGCATCTGTTGAGTCGGCACCCGATTGACGATGCCGAGGTTCCGCAATTTCCAAAACCAGTGGGCGACCATCTAGCTTTTGTTTGTCGAGCTTCTCTTTAGCCTCCTTAGCATCGTCGGCGTCGGTGAAGGTAACGAATCCATAACCGCGAGAAGCCTTGGTCTGAGGGTCAAGAATAACGGTAGCATGCTTTACCGGATAATGTTGAGAGAAGAATTCGGTCAAGGTCTCAGCGGTGGCTGTAGGCGGGAGCGATCGCACGAAGAGAGATCTACTCTTTTCAACCCGAGCTTTCTTAGTAGGCGGCTCGGCGTCCTTCGAAGGCTCATTTGCGCTTGGGTCTGCGCCAGACGCTCTCGATCGTTTTAGATCACTGCTGCCACCCATTTTTACTTGTTGCCGCGACAATGTGCTTGCGAAATAATGATGGCGCAGATGAAGGTAGCTTGGAGGGAATTGAAAATTATAATTGAAGAGGAAAAAGTTCGATAAGTAAAATTATCGATAACGATAGTATTAGCGCAGAGGAAATCTACCGAAGTACCTGAACTAACGCTAAACGAATTCGGTACTTGGGTAATTGCTGAACCGTCCGGACCGTGTAATACGGCGCGGGGTAGAAAACGGACATACTTGGCAGTTGTCCTGGCAGCCGTTTGGGTTTATTGACTTACTAACTCGCGCCAACACAAAAAAAGGAAAAAAAAGAAAAACAATACCTTCATACACTAGAACACACATAGGTAGTGCACATAGTGGGGGACACGACTTATCACGACACCCCGAAATTTACGCCTATTATTCCCTACTACATACACTTTGCTACTCGAATTTATCATCATTGGGCGCATATGACCAATGATCAGGCTCCCGAAGTGTGAAAATAACTAAATTAATATATAACTGAATTATCACACATTCAACATGCCGGCCCGAGCCTCTGCGAGGTCAAAGATGTCCCGGGTGTCTTCGTCAAGTATCGATATTCCCGAAGAAACACCCGATAGCCAGTTGCGCACCCAAATATCTGCAATATTCCGCGACGCGCAAAAGACCACCGCCACTCATAGAAAATTAGTCGTCAACCTCCGCAAGATCCACGAAGCTTGCTGTTACGAACCGACGCGTCCCGATAAAAATTCTGCAACCGAGTTCGACGAATCCGATTTCAATAACGAGTTTACACGATGCGTCCTCAGAGTTATGCCCGTAAAGAAGAGCGAAGGCGCTGGCGAGAAGATTATCCGCTTTATAGGTCTATTTCTGCGCCACGCGAACGACAAAGATAACGAGCTGCTGGGAGAAGAAGATGCCGATGCTAGTACCATGCCCGAGACCCCAAGCACTCGGCTCACTACTCAAGTTATGGAGATCATCTTGCCTTTGCTCACCTCCAAGGACAAATTTGTCAGATATAGATCAACCCAGTTGATTTCCCACGTTATAAACTCCTTAGACGCCATCGACGACGACTTATTCCAGAAATTGCGCCATGGTCTCCTCAAGAGAATACGTGATAAGGAGGCGATGGTCCGCTCACAAGCCGTACTTGGTCTAGGCAGGTTGGCTGGAAATCAGGTTGAGGGCATGATCAACTCGGATGATAGCGACGATGACGCCGAGACTGGTCTACTCGAGAAGCTCCTCGAAGTTTTACAGAATGATCCCAGCGCTGAAGTGAGGCGCTCGCTTCTCGTCAATCTACCAATCCTACCAAATACTCTCCCGTATCTCCTAGAAAGGGCGAGGGATCAGGATCCTGCTACTCGTCGCGCTGTCTACTCAAGACTGCTACCTGCACTAGGTGACTTTCGGTATCTCTCCGTCTCGATGCGAGAGAAGCTGCTTCGTTGGGGATTACGGGACAGAGACGAGAATGTTCGAAAGGCAGCCGGAAGATTGTTTCGCGAACGCTGGATGGAGGATTGCGTAGGTGTCAATCAACCCGAAGATGGTGAGCAACCATCTACGACAGCTCCCCCGAGTATGGATGGACTTTTAGAATTGCTCGAGCGTATAGATGTCGTAAATTCCGGCGTCGAAAACGGCGTCGCATTGGAGGCTATGAAAGGTTTCTGGGAAGGAAGGCCGGATTATCGAGATGCCGTGGAATTTGATGCTAATTTCTGGGAGAACCCTACTGCCGAATCCATCTTCATCGCACGGAGTTTTAATGACTTTTGCCGAACGGAAGGGAATGGAAAATATGAATTCCTAGTCGAGGAGAAACTACCGGTGGTTAGCGACTTAGCCAAGCTCCTTGATCGCTATTTAAAGGACCTCATGGAAGCTATAAGAAGAATCGACAACCAGGAAAACGCCGAAGAGGATGAGGAGGAAGATACGGCCGAGAAAGAGTTTATTGTAGAACAGTTGTTACATATCATCCTTACTCTCGACTACTCGGACGAGGTCGGCCGCCGCGCGATGTTTACACTACTACGGCAGACGCTGTCTATACCGGAACTACCGGACGGGATCACTAAATTAACCATCGAGGCGCTCCGAGATATATGCGCACCTAATGCAGCTGGTGAGAAAGAGTTCTGTAGTGTCGTACTCGAAGCTGTTCAGGATGTTTACGATACTATCGTTGACGAATCTGTGATCGGAGACGGCGAGGAGAGTTTTCATTCGGCCAGGTCCGAAGTTAGCGGAGATAGTACTCCTACGAAGAAAGGGAAACGCAACGCGGATAGCGATCTTAATGAAGAAGAGAAGCAAAAGAAGATGGTCAAGGAGATCATCATCAATATGAAATGCCTGCATATCGTTCAATGCATGCTCTCCAATGTCGAAGGAACGTTACAGCAGAATGATGACCTTGTATCGACGCTCAAGAAAGTAATTATACCTTGTGTTCGCAGCGACGAAGCTCTCGTCAGGGAACGTGGATTGGTCTGTTTGGGACTCTGCGCGCTCCTCGATCGACAACTTGCCGAAGATAATCTTGACCTTTTTATGCATTGCTTTAACAAAGGCCGCTCGGCTCTTCAGATTACTGTCCTGCAGATTCTGACCGATATTTTAAACGTCCACGGAGCACAGCTTCTCACGGAAAATCCTGCATTATTGAAAGTGTATATTCGGGCTCTTCGGTCTGGTTCTAAGAGCCCAGAAGTACAAGGCGTAGCCACTCTTGCAGTTTCTAAACTACTACTCGGTCGTGTAGTTACAGATCACGACGCGTCGGCAGAGCTACTCAAGACGCTAATAGTAGCCTATTTTGATCCTTCGACCGCGGAGAACCAAAGTGTTAGGCAAGCCCTTAATTATTTTCTGCCCGTTTTTTGCTATTCGAGGGCGGAAAATCAAGAGCTCATGGGATCTGTGGCGCTTGACGCACTACATGCTCTATATAACGTTAGAGAGGGCCTTGACGATGACGATATTGACGTCGGCGACGAAATGGCTAGCCTCAATACCATCGGCGCTTGTCTAGTTGATTGGACGGACCCTCGAAAGTGCTATACTCCTGGTATTCCTCTGGATGCGGATAAGAAGAACGTCAACGGAGATGTCCATCTAGATTTGGCCAGGGATATTTTGGACAAGTTAAATAGCAATCTGAGCAGTAAGTTCTTCTCACCGTACCATGCCAATATTGATACTAATAATAAATACAGAGGAAGAGAAAAAGGTCATCACGTCTCTGCTAGGAAAACTATACGTCTCCCCAACCTCTTCGGAGGATAAGATTCGTGCCCTGTACGAAGATATTTCGTCAGCGGTAGAGGAAAACCTAGTATCGGATGCCACGAGCAGGAATGCCCTGTACAAGATCCACGTGAGCTTAGGCAAGATCGTGAACCAACTTAACGAGCAAGACAAAATGTCGAGGCGAAGCGGTAGTAGGAGCGTATCCCTTCCTCCAGATGAGAAGCCCATCGCGGAGGATGTCACTGTCATAAGAGAGCCGGACATCAAGGAAGAAGAAGACGAGGTCGAAGAAGATCCTGACGTCT
This sequence comes from Daldinia sp. EC12, assembly GCA_002120325.1. Lineage (NCBI taxonomy): Eukaryota > Fungi > Ascomycota > Sordariomycetes > Xylariales > Hypoxylaceae > Daldinia > Daldinia sp. EC12. Next base: position 350,934 of record KZ112959.1, read on the forward strand.
CTGGTACGGTTGGTCGAAGTGAAGCTGATTCTCTCGTAGAAGACCTCTTGACGGATGGAGAGACATAATGATGGTTATGACTTGGATAAATGTTATGTCTCAGTTTAATGTGTGAATGAATGAAACGATTTGGACTTACCGTCAATTAGATTAGAAGTGAATGATAGTAAAAATGACAAGGATCTAGTGCAATAGGCTTGAAACCTGAACTGATAGTCCTTGAAGCATATGGGATAATTTAGAGTAATCATAGTCCACTCACTCAACTGAAAAGATCATTAGAACTGTACTTTGCCGTTTGGCTAAACGAGGATAGACTCATACGCGGGGGCTAATTTAAAAAAGCTCATATACTTTAAAGAAGTACATGAGGTATGAGACCACACTATGCGGATACGAGTCAAACCCTTAGTATCAACTCTTTGATCCCTATAGAAGAAGAATTACAGCGATTTTGTTCTATTGCTCTAAACGGTTAGAGTAGTGAAGTAAGGATCCAACATACAAAATATTTATTGAATCAAGATTGCGTACAAATAAGGGAAGAGAGTCCTAAGACGAGTTTCAAACTCCATACCCTTTAGGAAACCGAGTCAATATTACGGTAAGTAGTAATTTTATCAGGTCTCAAGTTTAGAGTAAGTAGGTATATAACCTCTTGACCAACGTACAAATACGTCCCACCTGGGTCAGATACGATTATTGATCTGTTTTTCACGATGTTACGGGGCGTTTACATTGAGATACACCATTAAAACACACCGCCGTAAAATTTAGGATATAAAACTACGACTACCATTCATTAGCAACCCATCAGGTAACCCCCGTGGTCCTGTTATATATAGCCGTTACACCCGTATATTCAACTATGGCAACGCCGCCAGACGCTAGAGCTCTGAATGTCCGATCCTTACCACCCAACGGGTCTGTTTGCCCCTATTCCAGTTCCTAGGCAGTCCGCCATTATCGGTTCTCACGCAATATCAAGCTTGTCTTGGGTATCATAAGTCTATTGAGAAGGAATGTGGGTTATGAGTAGAAGTTGGCAACCTGCTCGAGTAAAGCTAAGTCAACGCCTCGTCGCGAAGTTTTGGACGGTTCCGACGTCGTGATGGTGATGTTTCCGATATCGCACCAGTGATTAACGGGCTATGAGAGTGTTAGCGGGTGTTCTAGCAGGAAAAGGGGGTTGGGTAGGGACTAACCAGGCAGCTAAGATACTTGCACCAACTGCAGTTGTTCTGGTTGGAATAAAAGTTCTGGAGCAACACGATGAAAACAACGATAACAAGAATGAGGAACCCGGCGCGAACAAGCCACCAAGCCCACCATAGGGGTTTTCGACCTTTGAAGAAGCCTACGGGGTTCCTATAAAAGGAAGGGAAAGCAACGCTCGTGATACCGCCGCCCACGCTAGAGTAAGAAGGACCCCCAAAGTGATCCTCGCCGATCTTACGGCGGAGAGCATTTGGAGAATGAAGGACACTAACTCCTAGACATAAGCCGACAATGAACCCGCCGATATGAGAGAAGTTATCAAGACCGGGGAGAAGACCGAGAGCAAAGGATATGAGAATCTCGATAATGATGAATATTAGCTCCCTACCGGGGCTACGCCTCTCGCCCCATGAGTATAGCAGATCGAGTAAGGTTAGGGCGATAACTCCGAACAGAGACCCCGATGCTCCGGTAGATGAAATTCCCGGAGCGGCATAGTTGCCTCCCATAACAAAGCCGAAGATTCCAGCACTCATATAGACGAGGAAAAACCGGGTGGAACCGATGGCCCGTTCGATCTCCTTTCCCATGGTAAGCTGCAAAAGTAGATTAAAGCCGATGTGGATTATACCCGCATGCATAAAGATGGGGATTATGAAGCGGAACCACTGATTAGGTGCCGGATTCTGCTCCAGGCCGTGGTCGGGGTCCCACTCGGGATTGGGAACTCCATCGAATCCGCACAGCTCCGAAAGAGAGCACATGTTTGACTGGTCGTTAGGGTCATCCGAGGTAGTGTTGGGGCAAGGCCACCCAAAACCCTTTTGTGAGACGCCGGGGGGCGGCTTATAGTTTTGCACGCCATTGACGTTCTTCATACAAGGAACGAACCTCGAACCCATATTAATAAGAACCTGTTGAGAAGGACCTATCATGGGATTAAAGGAGGGGTGGATCTGAATCGGGCTACCCGTGAGCTGGGCGGCCTTGACAAGTTCGGCGATGAAGACGGCGATCTGAATGATGGAAAATAGGTAAACCATGATGGGTATCCTCCTCTTCTCCGACCCAAACATGCCTAATTCGCCGAAACGGATGCGACCAGGTTTCGGAAGACCCCGACGGCCACCTTCTTGGTCTGCCGTGTCGTAAACATGGTCGGTCGAATCGGCCGTATAACCAGGTGACTTGTTGCTCTGGTTTCGCATCGGGATATCGTCCGTACCTACGGGCGAAACGTCACCCGGACCGGAGCCATGATATCTCGTATCATAAGCGAAGGCTTGTTGGCTGTTGTTCAAGGAATCGGAGGTCTGGTGGGACTGCGAGTTAGTCGGGTAGACATGGTCATCAAAGACGGTCTCGAAGGGAGATACGGTGGAAGCGCCCGGACGATCTTGATTATGCGCGCGCGAGGTATAAGACGGCGGGGTGGTAGACGATAAAGACGGCTCGTATGGATTGTAATGTCGTGATGAATCGTTGTAATAGTCGTTGGCTGCCATGGTCGCTCTTCTATGGGGCAGCTAATGCAAAATAGAAAAGAAAAAAAAAAAAAACGTGACCAGCACTCTCTTCTCTCCCGGGCTTCAGCTCTACGTATGTCTTGATTTTGAGATCCTCTTGAAAGCCGAAGCCGAAGCCGAAAAAAAAAAAAAACGAGGTTGGGCTACGAGCAAACGGGGTAGAGGAGGTGGAATAAGATCTCTCAAGGTGAGCTGACGTTAAAATCGGTTAGACGGCTCTGCGGTCGCTGAAAACGAATGTGGGAGAAACAAGACCAATTGGCGTAATGAATGTTGCTTAATATGGATTCTCGCCTAGTTGTTTTGATGATACTACCTTTTTGGTTTTTCTTTTTTTTTTTAAAAAAAAAAAAAGGAAAGAAACGAAACGAGAATAACGAAATAAGAAAAGACCTTTCTGGAGATTTGTTTGGCGACTATGTGTTTGTTTGAATTATTAGGTAATGAGGCAGGACACACACAGCCAGATTCAGCAGTTGTCGTCACGCAGCGGAATAAGCGCGATGAATTATATTTCAGGGAGATGTATAGGTACGAAAGATAGCATTAAATGAGTTGTGCATTTCGCGGGGTACCTAATATATATTTGTACAGTACCTAATGCTTCGTGAAGATTGCGTGTCACGAGGTGCTTAGTGCAGTTGCTACAGCCTACTAGCAAGAGGCAGTGCTAAAATTTAGCGGACTAAGGTACCCGTCCTGCCATTGTACGTACATTCCAGGGACTTGATTGTGCTAATTTTGGAATGTTCAATGCCACACAGCTTACGTATGTACGCCTCAGTGGCTGAACAAACAGATATTGAATATGTACCACTGTTAAAGCCACTGCACATACATTTGATATTGGCATTATCTGCTTGGGAATCTCTACAAAATGTCAAATGTAATCAAAATCAGTATCTTACCTATTACCTAGGAGGTAAGGCCCCAGGTTGCCAACCTCAAACCACACATCACAACGTTATATCGATCTACGACGTCCTCACGTTCACTAGATTAGCTTCGATCCCCATGTCAACTTACAGAAAACCAAGAGAACACGAATCAACTAGCTCTTCATAGAGGGAAAATGCTATTAGCTTTGTCATTGTCTAAAGTGTTCCCTTCTATATTACATACCATAAACTTTTCCCAGTAACTCCTGTATAGTCCTAGCTCAAGGCCGGCTAGCAGACTTCTCGCAAGCATTCATACATGCTGGAGCGTAGTATTCTTAAACTAGTATCGGTAACGCGTAGAATAGTCCTTTGGACTGACGACCAGACCCCGGCCTTTCTTAGCGCCCTTATATACCGTCTCGATAATGTCGATCAACTCTTGCTTGTCTTCGAGGACGAAGTTGAGCTTGTTGTTATTACCCGTGCCGTAATCGCATAGCATGTGCTTGTTTCGGTAGAAGAACATGATGGTGCAAGGATCATATAACTCTGGACAGTTAGCAGCTGGCCTGTAGGAGTAGTTCAGGGATGGTTCAAAAGAGGTAATAAACTTACCATACATCTGGTTGAAGTCGGGCACCTGGTCGATATCGCAAACATAGATGACGCAGAAGTTCTTTACCCTATCTGCGATACGGTATAGGACCTCGTCTTGTCGCATGCATTCGGGATCGTGATCGCGGCCAAACCGAATTGCTATAGAAATGATTCGCATCAGCCTTTGTGTTCCTTTCTTCAAACCACAGCAGCCAAACATTTGCTTTACTTACCAACGACGCGCTCGGTTTCCGAGAGGATGGCTTGGTCGACATGCCAGCCGGTATTCAAGTGCGGTAGGACAATGGAACCCATGGTAGAACTGAGACTTGGATATAGAAAATAAGAAGAATAGTAGGCAGTGTTTTCTAATGGTTCTGGTAACAACCGCGTTCGACGAGGGAGATTGAAGTTAATAATGACATCAAGCTACGGCTAAAGCAGCATGGGACCTTCTAGTAGGCACGCTAGAAATCTTACGCGGTGGGGTAGTAGTCCGGCAATTCACGGCTAAATAGGTACACTGCCTACTGCCTACTAGGTAGGTACCTACTAGTACTGCCTACACCACCTAACTCTGCGTTTCTCACACAGTATTTGACTGTACGGACTTGACTGTGGCCATATTCACAAACACACGGCAGCGACACAGCATAACTACCTACCTACCTAAGGTAGACGCATCTAGGGTATACTGGGATGATAGCTTTTTATTCGCTAGTCACAGATTAAAGCTCTGTATATACAGTATAACTATATGTAACTGTAGTTACCTAGATACTAGATATATATAGCTCTTCGAGACATGATATAATACATTAAAGAATTATACATCAGAATGTCTCATTAATGAGACAGTTTCCCACCTGCTAATTTGACAAGCTCCGGGAAGATTGGCGTCCCAAGGCCAGTAACAGGGTCCCATCCTTCCACTGCTGGGAAACCGTCGACACCGCATCCGACGGCGCTGCCACTTACGATATCAGTCAGTCCCTTGTAACCCTTTGAATATAGCCACGGGTTCAAGAATCCCAGTGGGCGTTTGCCCGACGAGATGAGCGCGTCGTTCACCAGCGAGATAATTCCACCCGTCAGGGGACAGCTGGCGCTCGTACCGCTGATAGTTCCCTCAGTTCCGTTCCAGAAATACGCAAAGTAAAGACCTTGCGCGGAGATATCTGGGTAGCCGCGGCCCTTCTTATTGTATAGACCGTCGTATAGACCGTTGAGGTTTTTAACGTAGTTGCTAGCCTGCTTCGCCTGGTACGCCGGTGCCTTGAAATAGTTGCTGAATCCACCGCCGCTGGTGTAGTTACCATGCGCAACACCATCGGGGCCAACAAAGGCGGGGCGATATGCTACAACTTCAGGCTCGAAATTCTTCGTAGCACCAACTGCTGTTACATAGGGGCAGCTAGGCGGGAACTCGGGAAGAAATTTGGTTGTATTCTTGCCATCGTTGCTGACGCACTTTCCATACGATCCGACACCGCTGTCACCGCTAGAAAATAATAGTGAGGTGCCACGGGCGCCCACTTGGGCGAACTGCTGGCAGACACGTCGAGCGTACGACTCCGGAACAGTCTGCTCATCATCGGCATACGAAGTTGCTGTGTAAAGTTAGTAACCCATACAAAGGCTTACTCAGAGTAGAATATGACATACTATATCCGTATTAGCATCTGTTAACAAAGAAGCATACATAAAAGATGGACATACCTAATGACCTGCGGGAAGGACTTTTGACTAAGCAGGTAGTTAACCCATACGAGGTAAGGTTCGTTCGTGTTGTCGGGAGTAGAAGCCGACGGGATGAAAGGCGGGCTGCCCCCCGTCGAGTAACTGATGATCGGAGCTGTCGCGAGCCTATATTAGCGAAATGATTATTCTTTTGTAGAAGGCCTTTAGAAACGTACTTTTCCAGTTTATACCAGCAATAGCTTGGAAGTCCAGGTTCGCCTCCTTGGAGGTACCCGACTCGATTTCCTCCGGCGTCAAAGCGTAGTCGCCAGGTCCGTCCGCGATGGTGATTTGCGGGAAATCTTTTGCGCTCGAGACAGCCTCGGGTCGATACTTGGCGAGGAATAATTCGCCATCCGACCGGATAGGGTGCTCACCGAGGAAGTTGTTGAACCCAATCTTGTTCTTGCCGCAAGCGCGAGTTTTATAGCCCTTGGTCCCGTAAAGAGTCTGGAAGCACTCAGGCGTGACGGAGCTAATGTTGCAAACCGCGCTTATGTTCTCATTGGTAGGTGGCGTATATTGGGCGTCAATGTACACCGGCGCCTCAATGTGGTCAAACTTCTCGGCGTGAGCACGGAAGAATGAATTGGTGGGTTGAATCGTGTCGATCCGATCATGCAGATGAAGCGGAAGAGACCACTTAGGAGCCCGAGCGACCACGCCGCCATCCTTATGCTCATAAATGTGGTATTCTGTGTCGAGGAGGCGCTCGACGGTCTCTACCGGTAAAGATACGGTGATCCAGTCCTTGGCTGAGCTGTATCCCGAAGGAGTGACACCATTGTCCGCTAGCCACTCATGAACGAGATCGAGAGTCTCGTCAGTAGGCTTAACCAGCTCTTTCACATCATCTGCAGAAAGATGCTGACCGTAGCGGGGATGATCCGGGTCAGAAACTAGATAACTATTAGACTTGATCTCTTTTCTTTTTTTATAATTAATACGTACCTTCATAGAGGTGCCTCTCGAGTTCCGGGAAATTGCTCTGCTTGACACCAATTTGAAGGTCAATTACATGGCCAGCAGGCGCGCGACGGACTCTCTTCCAGTCTCTCGGGACGTGGTGCGTATCCTTGACACGATACGGCGTGCGCGACCCCACGGGGCTCGCCAGGGAAACCTGGGCGGCGAGGAGCGCCGAAAAAACAAGACCGATGCCGACCATTGTACAAGCTTCAACCTATCAACCTTATTAAGGGACGGGAGGAGTACAGCAGGCGAGAATTAGGGCCGGAACAGCTAAGACCGGATCCTGGAGAGAACAAAGCTCCCAGAGCGGTGCTCGTAGCACATTTATATTGTTTACAATCGCAGCACGCTATCTCGTACGCACATAATGCAAGCTGATAGAAAGCAAGGGTAGAATCACGATCCTGGTCTAACCCGCATTCTAATATCCAATTAGAACCCCCGCTTACCACGAACCGGAAATTACATTGATTCCGCTGTGAGATACCACGTACCTAGGTGAGGTAGTATAGCTGGTGCCGCGGTCATTTCCTACTTTGTTCCTACTTTATTCCTACCATGCAGTATTCACCTCTTTTTGCAGAGTCACGCCATATCTCACCTTGACGCTTTCGGAAGGTCGGTTACTTATCTGTACCCAGGACCGTGGGTCTAGATTACGCCCCTGATTTAGTGAGATCCTGCCTGCCAATACGAGGTATTAGGGAGAGGCCTCATGGAGTAAACAATGTACGCGTGAAAATCGTAGATGGACTAATATTCGGAAGACGTTGTTAAGTCTTTTCTGTTTGGCTAATTTACACGTTATACAGAGCCTAGGTGGTTTAGCTGCCTGCTTATCAGAGAGGCAGTTAAGGGATAACTCTAGATCCATTAAATCGTAACTAAACTAACTTCTAGTGTTTGCCATGTTGCAGTGTTAGTTCGTGTACAAGAAAAATGTACCGGTTAGCAATATCACGAACAACCCTGTAAGATAAGAATGAGGAAACTGGCGTTGCTAAACTTTTGGCTATTACGTACAGAACATTGCCAATATAAAGTCAAAAACTCACGCATGTGTTTGAAGCGGTATTCTGATGTATATCCTGGTGGCATAGTCATGTGTAACATGCCATATCTGAGTTGAGGAGAGCATGGAGCTTGCTTGATAATTGCTTCACAAGGAATGTCTTCGAACTTTAGAGTAAGGGGTATTCTATGGTGTGAACTTTGATTGTTGATTCGCTAATTAGCTGATCATCTTAAAAGTTTCATGATAGTTTACAGCGTTCTTCGAAAGTTGATATCGAAGTCAAAATACTCTAAGTACTAAGCATTTGGCTCTGACCTACGGGAGTTAGAATATGAGTTTTCCATGACATGTTTAAAAGTCTTAGCATTTGGAGAATGTTTATCAGTAGTCGGTGTCAGTGCATATATTGCACTTTGCTTTATTTTCGTAGCTGCAGTAATAACATACAAAACTGATCTCAGAACCAGCAACTCACGATGCAGCAGTTAATTTGACTGTAAGCATCCCTCGCGAAGGGACAGATACCGTAACTGCACCATCAGCAAGCTTTGACTCAACCGAGGCCACGGAGCGGGTGTTATCCGTCACAAAAGCTTGAGCAGCTGCTGGAGTAAAGTCCTTGAAAGAGACCTTGACATTCTGCTGCGAGCCACCAGAGTTGAGGAAAACAACAACTACAGAACCATCCGTGTTCTTAAACGCCGTGATACCTGTACTGGAAACGCTGCCAGATGTGCTAACGCGGTACGCTCCGGGGCGTACGAATCGCGACCACATTGCAAAGGCCCAAAGGCGTCCCGAAGGAGTAAGCGTCTTACCATCGCTTGCGACGAGGTACGAAGATGCTTGGAATTGGTTGACTTCTACGCCTTGCCAGTAGATGTACGCAGACAGGTTGGCGTTTGCAAGGCCGTTGTGAATCTTTTGCGCCCAAGTAAAGCCTTCACACTGGCCACCACCGCCATACCACGTTGCGCACCAGCGCGATTGGAGGTCGGCGGCCTCCGTTTGCCACGTCTTTAGTTTGGTAGATATAATCGAGTTTGGATCGCCCGTGTACATGTGGCTGGTGATATACCCGAGGTATTTCTCCATACCTGCTGAGACGAGACCCTGCGTGATGCTTCGTTGAGAATTCCAGCCCACTACATTGTATAGGTAGTTAGTAATTATCTGTGCAGTTCTTTAGTGGAAAACTGCTCATTAGAGTTTTCACTTACTCGCGTCACAGCAAGTTATAGACACGTTACTGAGGCCATTAGCCTCGAGAGTATCGTGTAATATAGGGATAAATGATGCAGCTTCGTTGGCACCCGATTGCATCGACGAATAACTCGTCCTGTAAGAGTTAGTAAGTCACCACATTGTATTTTTCCTTTTTGGATCACACTTACACGTAGTCTGGCTCATTCAAGAAACCGAGCTGCGTAATAGGAATACCGCGCTCACTGTAGAACTTTACGTACTGCACCAGAAAGTCGGCATAAGCTTTACGCCAATCTCCTGATGAGCAAGAGTGGCCTGGTGTACCACAGAGATAGCCGCCGTTATTTTCATTATTGTTCGTCTGGAAAGTATTTTAGCTTGAAAATCTGCTTGAAGCGTTGAGATTATCTGCTAACCTTCATAAATCCCGGAGCACTCCATGCATCCGCATAGATGGTCTTGACTCCGTATTTCATGGCTTGCTGGCTGAACCAAACCTGACCTCGGTCGTCCTCGTCGAAGCTGTAGTTAGCGGCTGCGCTTGGGCCGCCTGGACTCTTGGGGAGGATACTATCGCTGCTTGTCGTACCTGAACCGATACGATTACGGATGATCGTGAGACCAGCGCCGGTTGTTGTATTGAACAAGTAGTCAAGTCCCTGCTTCTGAGGGTCTCCAGACAGCATATCCCTAAACTCGGCTGCACGCCCGAACGCTTGAGAGACACCAAAGCCATCTATTTGTTGCAATGTGGAAGCAACATTGACCGTCAATGATGACTGGGCATAGGTTTGCCCTATGCTAGCGGAGATCGCCACTAAAGCAAGAAGAGAAGCCATCGTACCTGAAAGCCTTGCTATGGAGACTTTGAGTGACGGAGAAACCTGTCAATAGGGCATATTGAATAGGGGACCATCGTGGTACTTTATATAGCCGAGGAAATTTCTCAATGAATATGTTGCGTTCCATCAAGTGTACACTTTTGCACAAGTTAAACAATACCCATGAGAGGTTCATCCAGCTGTTAAAGTAACTTAATTAATAACATTCTGTTTATTCGATCGCATCAGCGGGGGCGGAGAAGTGCCACGAGGGTCGCTAATATTTCCGCGAGAATGCGTGGGTATGAAAAGGCCAATATCGGAAAAGTACCACGCCAAGGTTGCCATTAATAACTTATAGCAGCCTTGGCACATTCTAGCCCTCCTACTAGCTAGAAAGAAATCGCGGAGACGTGCCCGTGGATGTGGTCAGAGCAGTGAATAGTTGCAGCAGAATTTAACCGGAAAAAGCTCTTCGTGGTAACTAGGTAACGCTCAGTGTACACTCACGTGAGGGACATTTGTATATAATTCGAAGAAGCTTCCGGCTTTATATGTAATTGGTGGAATTTTATTTATTAACTGATGAGTTGAATTAGTTTGGCATTGTACCTCTCACACGTAGGGAGGTTGACTAAATGTAATATTCCTAAATATGAGCCTCAAAGTTTTCATCAATGAAGATAAGTTATATCAACCTCATGTCAATTAATGGACTCTACAAGGGATTCTACTTGGACTAGCAATTTAGGACAAACAAAGACGTGGCTAATATCGTTAATTGGATAAACCCCCGGTCCCGAATCCCTTGAAGTCCGAGCTATATACATAAGACGTTCATCCTACATGTCCCAATACCTGGATGGATATATGATATACAGAATCCCCACTATATGCAGCTGAGCTACAATTGATCCCATCCTCGACCTCTACCATTTAAGACTGGCCGTTGTTAGCCAAAAGGTTGGCAGTGTCGCTGGGAACGCCAGAGATGGCGTCGGAGATGGCGCTCTGGGCGATGTAGTCGCAGAGAGACTCGGCGGAAGCAGCGTCAAGTCCCAAGTAGTAAGCACCAAGGCCAGCAATGTGGGGGGAAGCCATCGAGGTTCCAGAGATGACGTTCTGGGATGTTGTTAGCACAAGCGAAGATACCTTTTTTTTTTTTTTTTTTTTTTTAGCAAGGGGTTAGCTTACGGTGGATCCACCGATCCAGGTGGACTCGATGTCAGTGCCGGGGGCAAGGATGTCAACCAGGCTGCCGAAGTTGGAGTACTCGGCAAGCTCGTCATCCTTGGTGGTGGCACCGACGGTGCAGGCGGACTTCTCGGAAGCGGGAGAAGAAGAAGAAGCATCGGTAGCCTCGTTACCGGCGGCAACGGCAAGGAAAAGACCAGCGTCGACGATGCTGGCAGCTGCCTGGTTCACGGCGGTGGAGCTGGAACCACCGAGGGACATGTTGACGACGACACCCTTGGGGCAGGTCTGACCAGCGGCGTCCTTAGCGACGAAGTCCATACCGGCAATAACGCCGGAGCTATTTTTTGTTAGTTAACTTTACATCTGAATGGTTCAGGGGTCGTCACATACTTGGTGCCCGAGCCGCTAGCGTCAAGAACCTTGACGGCGAAGAGAGATGTCTTCTTGGCAACTCCGTATGTCTTGGAGCCGATGGTACCAGCAACGTGAGTACCGTGACCGTTGCCATCGGTGTCATCGTCGTCAGCAAAGTTGTTGAGGAACTTGGCACGGCCCTCGAATTCCTTTTTAATCGAGTTAGATTAGAAATGATCTTAGGAGTATCTCATTTGCATACCTCGTGGTCAACCTCGATACCAGTGTCAATAACGTAGGCACAGGTGCCCTCGCCGGCGCTGTCGTCGTAGGTGTAAGTGGTGCTGCCGGGCTCGGCGCTTGAGAGACGAGCTAGACCCCAGTCGGCGTTCTCCTGGGTAGCCTTGATAGTGACAATGGCATCCTGCTCAATGTAGTCGACCTGGCAAAGAAGGGTCAGTCATCATTATCCTGCTTGCGTTATCTCTATGCTTGCTTACATCGGCGTTGTTCTTGAGAGCCTCAAGCTCTTCCTCAGACAAACTGGAAGCGAAACCCTTGAACTTGTTGCTGTTGTAGACGAAGTCGGCGTCGCTGGCGACGGACTGGATAGAGGTCTGGATAGACTCGGGCTTCGCGTCAGCCTTCATCTTTACGATGTACTTGCCATCAACAAGCTGGGCGCCTCGGGGCTTGATGACAGGTGCGGGAGAAGCTCGCTTCGAAGGCGCAGCAAGTGCCAGAGGCAAGAAAGCTAGAGCGGTAGTGGTACGCATTTTGAAGGGTAGTTGGAGGGTAGGTCTAAAATTGATCTTGCGGCGTTATCTGAAGCGAGTCTTGCTTGGTGGTGAAGCTCTGAGTGTGGGATGATGAGAACAATAATAGTTTGCCGATGGGAGAATCGTCTTCCTTTTTATAATACTCATCGCAGCATCTTTACAAAGCGTATTGGATATCGACTGCAATGTCATGATATCCTTCGTGATAGCTGATCTTTACCAAGGAGAGTACTTGGAAGTCGGACAAATTCGCCAGTGACCAGTTACATGTGAACTCCTCATGTGAGGTTGAAAGAGAATCATGGATAAGGTAAGGGGTCCCAAGTAGGCGACAGTTATCCCCTGCCCAGACCGACCAATCCGACATGCATGACGAGTGCCGATCACAGCAGCACCTCCTAGAAAGGGCTGGACTGACCTTATTCGTCGGAGACTTTTCGTCCCTTCAATAAGACTAAAGACCAGCTGCGAACCAGTAACGTTTCTCCAAGCTCCGAACGTCGTCTAGTTGCTAGATCCAGGGATTCGGATTATCTTGGTAAGGTAACCGCGAAATTAGGTATAGACTAGAGTAAGCCAATAGCAACGAGATCCCGACTGAAAATCACCACAGCTAGCTACGCGCGCATTGCACACAGTTGACTGTTGCCAAGGAGCGCTCAGCCTCGAGTTAAGCACCTCAGATCGAGCTTGATTCAGGCGTAGAGAAAGCTTGCTCAAGAGACGTTGTAACGGCCTTCCTTATCAGGAATACCATCCCGCCTCGTTGGCCCCTGCATAGTAGACCTGTGGGGGGGGAAAGGGGGGGCCTTGTCAGCATCGTTATCCAACCAAGCTTTGACGATAGGTAAGTGACTGATCGATTATCTCCGAGATGCAAGACAGCTTGGCTATATTGATTTAGGTAGCTATCTTTTCTAATTCTATACATACCATCTTCGTTCGATTTAGCTTTAAACGTCTAGTGTAACAAGTAGAGCCGTTCAATCCCATCCAATAGCTTAGCTATCTTGTCCCTCGCTTGCGCTGAAGAATCATCTCTCAAAGCTCACCCGTAAGCAATATAATGCATAAGTGGCTGGTATGATACTGGCATAATATGCGATATATGATATGTACGCCCAACAACTTTATATCGACCACACCCAAAATAGTTGCTGTCGTGGTTATGGGTTGGAGTAGATACACATCAATGCCGTCAGACGGGAATAGCCCCAGATTGCGACACCGGTTTCCCCACATGATTTGAGCAGAAAACGGAATGTGACCGTTCCATCACTTTGCCCGACAACCCCCCGGTGCATCTACCGCAACCTCTTCGTATCGGTGCTTCTTGCGGCGCATTATCAGGCGTCTGTAACCATGCAGCCCGGAAAAGCCCTCGTGTTGTAGTCGAGCTAAGTCAAGTTCGGATTTCAAAGACCTTTGTTTCTCTTCAGTGTTGGTCCCCCACATCTTCAGCTTTTAACAAAACCCCCACTACCCCTGTCCCCTAACTGCCATACGATCATCACGACAGGCACGCTTAACATGTCCCCCTGGCTATGATCTGCGAGCAACCCTAGGTTTTCAGATGCCAGGTGCCGGCGGCGGTCAGCACACCCACTATATAAGGTCTTGGCGTAACCACTGCGCTACCTGTTACCCGCGACCAGCTCTTTTCTACACGCACTGATATTTTAATATATTATCTACCACATATGGTATGCATAAATGGATGGGCTGTGTGATTGCCGATCAACTTCCCGCCTAGGCAGCCAGCGACAGCTAAACAAGACTGTGTACTAGGTTGCTGAGTTGACCTGACCACATTGGCTTAACATTGTTTTTCCATGCCTCGGCCGACTTGCAAATCACCACTTGATGCGGAAAGTACGCAGGATTCGGAAAAGTTCACTTACTCACAACGGCAGGCCGAATCTCTAAACGCACCGAATTATTTCCGGGGGTTCTCTATTGACGGCTCGTATCTTTTATCTCCCATGTCTCCGTCCAGCGATGTGGAAGTATGACTTGATGCCCTGACGAAATCATACACCGAATACAGATCAAGAAGCCTTACGAATTGCCAATGCCCAATTACAAATCAGCGACAAAACCGAGCGTTTTGGTATTTTACTAATTTACAAGAAACAGAATAAGAACTCCTTTTCCCTAAAAAGCTAGGTGTTAACGGTGACCGGGCGAATTCCGTAACCCGAAAGGGCAAACGCATTACATCCTGCTCGGAGTAAGAAAATGCTGTACTCCCTATTCCGAAAAGGAAAACGGCTCGCTCACCTAGGTGTGTTCCCCAGTATGGGCCTTCTGCTGTGGAACGTCACAATATCTTCAACTTTAAATCCGAATCGCCTCCCGTCCTTCCGCGTTTGCCGTGCTCTGGCATTTTCGAAGCAAACGCGTCCAGTCACGTTACAACGAACTTCTGCGGCATTCATTAAATTATATTGTGTTACACTCTGAATCTGATATATAATTGTAGCCTCCTTCGATCTACTTGCACATTTGGTTGATGTTATCTTTTGTGTACGTTATTCCATCCATTTCTTTCACTCGAGAATATACTGTTGGAGCGAGCCAAGACAATAAAGCGTTTGGCCTAAGCGACGTACCTGGACTGAGACAAGGTTCACCACGGCTTCATCTGATATACGCGACCAATTGAAGTTATGAAATGTTTTCTATCAAGCAGGTCGTGAGACTTATATGAACAACGGATATGAATCAAAAATGAGGCAACCGTGGTAGCCCAGCAAATATGATCATGTTCTAGTCTGCTCTGATAAAGTAGTCTACTGCTTATCTACAACTCCTACGAGAGTGCATTCTATTTGATATTATTTTATAGGTAAGGTCCGCGCACATATCGAAGGAATACACGTTCTAATTTCTGGTAATATATTATGGTATTTATATGCCCCATACGTTCCTACTAAACTTTGAATCGCAGCCGGGACGCATCGTATAACGGTATGCAATTTCCAATAGTCTGTAATTTTATCCACATCTACTCTGTTCTGTGAGTTTCAAGTGTAACCCCTGACAGACTAAACAAGGGGAAATTCGACCTAGGCCAAAGAAGCATCTGAAGACAAATTCAATTATAGGGAACATTTCTATCCGATATCGACTGATACGAAAAGTCAACCCGACTAGAGTCAGTCAATTACTGTAAGAAGACTAATATCGTATTGAAACTATAGTAGACAAGTTGAGGGGATTCCATAAAATAAATACATCTTTGCGCCACACACACACACATATATATATATATACCCGATCAAGTGAATTTGATAACCAGTATCCAAGTTACAATCCTCCCACGAAGGATGTGCCTCCAGCGTTCATGTCCACTTCCATGCTATGCTTTAATCCGCAAACCTCGAAAAGCTTCACAGGTGTAATCTGCTTCGGCGTCCCTACAATCCCTTCGTTCTTTAGACGCAATAGGGTCTCACGGATGGCAACGTAGGCGGGTGCCAACGTCGCAAAGCTGAAGATCATGATACGGAAACCCATCTTGTGAGCCTCATCCACAGTAATAAGGGGGCTCTTTCCGTTCTCAACCGAGTTAAGTAGAAGGGGCCACGGCGCAAGATCTCTAACGGCCTGGGCTGCTTGTTCCTTGGATGTGAAGCCCTCGAGCAACCCAACATCTGCGCCCTCGTCTCGGGCTGCTCGTAGCCGTGAGATGCACGCGTCGTATCCAAGCGTCTGAAGGGCGTCGGTACGCGCAATCAGCACGAAGTCAGATTGCAACCGTACACGTGCGGCATGGGCGGCTCTGATACGCGAGATATATTCTTCATGAGGTACGACCTTTTTTCCACTCAGATGGCCACAACGCTTGGTAAGGACCTGATGGAGGTTAGTAAAGATACCTAGGGTACCTATGCATAAAACATATCAAATAGATGGATGACTTACTTGGTCTTCTAGATGAGCACCAGCTACACCGGCGCGGATATACTGCTCTACGGTACGAGCGACCATGATAGGTCCTGTTATACAAGTTAGATTCCATGAAAAGGGAGGATACCTTACTATCAAGACTTACCACCGTATCCGGTATCCATATCAGCAATCAAGGGTGGGCCAAAGGGATCAAGGTTAGCGATCATCTCGGCGTTCTCTTTCATTTCATGAAGCTGAGCGATAGCCAGGTCTGGTTGACCTATACGTGACGCCGTAGTTCCTGCGCCGGTCTCGAAGTGGACTGTTAGCCTGGGTCGACAATATCATATCACGTATCACGTACCATATACATGGCGTTGAAGCCCAGTTCCATAGCGGTACGGGCTGAAAGACCATCGTACACGCCAGGGCAGATGATAAGCTCGTTAGTTTCAAGCAGCATCTTGCGGAGCTTCTTGGCTCCAGATGCGGGTTCACGGATGCTAGACACGATGTGGCTAAGCTGTAGCGGACCGTCAACCTTATCTGCTGCGTCATCTACGGAGGGGGACACGACAGCAACGTCTTCGATAGTGGGAGTTGTGACGACGTCATCCTCTAGAATTTCGACTGTTTGAACTAAAGGAAGGGGCTTGAAGGAGCCGTAAAGTTGGTTAGAACCAGGCTCCGTTGATGTTTGAAGAACTATAGTCGAGTCATTGTTGAGCTCAGACGTATAATCCGTCGAAGTAATTGCGGATGGAGCCATGGCTATAGAGAAAGTGGAACAATAAGATAAGTGATACTAGACTATAAGATGTTGATATGCTGCGTATAGCTTGGGAGGTGACGAATATGAAACCATTACTTGCTGGCCAACCGATCTTGAGCTTGATATTTATACTTTTCTTCGGTCACTGCTCTCCCCCCTTTCTTCGCATTCCCCAGAATACCATACTATACTCCCTCCGCCTCCACATCAGGTTTTCCTATCCCATGTACCGAGGGCTAGAGCTCCCTCGTCGCAGTAAGCACCGAACGAGATACACCACTTGACTTGGCGCATATGTAACTTTCACCCCTTTCCCCTGTCGATGGATCGCCGATATCGTGTATCTCCCTTTCACGGACTTAATCTGCGGAGTTTTAAGTTACCCTCAGCGCCCCAACTGCACTCTAGGTTGATCGTGCTTAGCTGGCGAGTCACACGGCATCCTTGTGACTATACGCGAGTAAACACGTAGATGCTTTTTTTTCTATATTCTTCTAGGATATACCTAGTTACTCGTTACAGGCGTGAAAGCGTATAATATCCGCGTTAGATATCACTGATAGTCTATACCTAAGGTATCGGTATCGATCCCGCGCGTTAATCTCGCGTATCCAACCAAACGATAACCACTCCAATAGTCCTCATGTAGAAAACTAGGCAGGCCACACCAAGTAGTCAAATAGGCCAATCAGCATTGCAGAAGCACCGTTGTGTGACCATAGTTCCAAGAACGTTACATATCATCACCGGAGCATTTTGGGATAAAGATACGTCACCGATTTTTGTTACCTGAGCGAAACCCTGCACAATCTCGAGTATTCTACGTGAGGCCTCCCCTTCTCGTGAAAGGATCGTAGAGGATTCTACAACAGTGTAATATCATTCAAAGTGACGACTAACCCCCTGCTGCCGTTGTTCGGCCCATCAAACTTGCAGCTTGTGACATGTGGATTCGTGTCTGGGCCTAGGCGAGAAAGTTTTTGTAGGAGGTAGCTTTTTCTAAATAGGCTTTATTCATCTCTAATAATACACATGTTGAAGATACTATAATAAGCAATCTAATTTCTATCCAATGTATGTGATCCGATATAATGAAAGTCCGCATCATTTACAACAACTTTGGAAGGTAGCTAACAACAGCTTGGCTAGATAATGTCTCAGAACAGCTTGAAAAACATCGCCACCGGCTTTGTTTGCCTCCACGTGTAAACCACCGGTTTTCTAGCCGTCGTCTTACGCTTACTTCTACAGAAGAAGTGTAGCGAGTATTGTAGTAGGTGTGGCTCGACTTCCAGTAAGACAACTACGTCACCTTGATGGCACAGGCCGTGCAGCTGTCCCTATGAATCTCTAGTTTATATACCTTTTTCTTTTCTTTTATAGGAAAACCTTTTTCAAAAGCAATGATATCTACCTAGGTAGGTAACCATTTTTTAAAGTCATCGAAATATTCCCCGTACTACAATCTAATCTTAGTCATTTCGGTGTGGATTTATATGTTAGTAGTTTGGTACGCACGCGAAACGGGTTCGCAGCGGCCCGTGCCGGGAAAAACGTAACCTCAGCCGCCAAGTCGTACTGTAAACCACTCAACCACGTCTTGTATGCATGCGACCCATATATTCCTTAACCTCCTACCATGGTCCACTCCGATGCCAACAATTCCGCCGTCCGCTGACTATTTTACTGCTTGATTCCCCGGTGCTTACTTCTTGGAACCCAAGACTTCGCCAAGATGGTAAATATTCTTCAGCGAGCGGCACCCGTTATCAAGTTAGGAACTGACTCCATCTGCGTCTTGGGGGGCGCCAAAGGCCAATAAGAATTAACTATGACTTCTCGCCTCTCCTCTTCTTTGACATGTGCAAAGCTTGGGACTCATTTGTCACTATCCGCGCTGAACCTCAAGCTTCTGTTAATGTGTCTGACGGAAATCTCGTGAAAGTGCCCAGGACGCTAACCATTCATCCGAAGACTGGCTCGGGCGTATTTAGCGTTTATTACATCTCTTGGACCAGGCCTAAATGCGACCATGGTGGCTATGCTATGCTAGCGACGATAGCTGGGCGCATAGGATAGACTTTGCCATGATACTTTACGGGAAGCTCGTTATATGTCGCCGTTATCTCGCTGCCTTCGTATTAACTACCTTTAGACTGGAGGAATATTACCAGCCGACTTGGCCTCCTTGGCGGGTTGGCCGTCTCTGTATACTGTTGGATTAGGGGTCTTGGTGTTTGGCATACAAGGTTTCCACGACAAGCCACTACGAGCCGATCAGCATTGGCACGCGGGTGGGAATATGCTCTGAAATCTCATCGAGATGCGACGAACTATCCCATATCTCGATCACTTTGACGATGCTTCCCGCATGAGCTTCGAAATAGCTCGTTGCTAAAGCCGTCTTCGCACCTAGCACCTTGGCGCCAAGTTAACCCTCCCTGGGTTCAGAGTCCGAGCGAAGGAAGGGTTTAGTAAACTCGATATATCACATTTATCGTGGGTCCTTTTGTGCATGATCTTAGCGAGTCTTGACCTTGAGACCTCTTGGAACGATAATATCGAATTGTTTTGCTTGATTCTCGAACACTTGAGATAGTTAGTATAAATAAAATAGGAGCTTATAGAAGAGGTAGCTTACCAAACAAGTGGTACATGTAAGCGAGTATATGAAAAGTTCTAGCTCCCGTCTGTCAGCGGCGAGCTATAGTCTATAGGCCGTAGAAGATTCTATTGGACAGGCGCTAATTGCCGTATCAAATTGAATTTAGCAGGATCAAGTTACAGTTGCCAAGCTACAGTCGCCAAGCATGGGCCACAGCAAGAAGCCCCGGGAGGAGCCCCAGGTCGGATCGCGAAGCTAGGAGTTCTCGGCGCTGGTCTGAACATATTACATTGGCCACACCGGCGTGCCTAGATCACCACGTCAGATGGCGTTTTCGGAATACAACAATGGCGGGATCCCGACCAGCTGAGACCGGACGCCCCCCGGACCACCCTCATAATAAAAAACCTGCATGCGTTTATCTTCATGGTTGCTTTTCTGGTTAGTTAGCCAAGTTTATCGGCCCACCTGGAGCAGCACCAATTCAGGAATTTTCCGTTTCCCCGTTTACCGTCGTATTACTATTCATTGAAAGACTCCTCCGCTTCGGACCTGATACTAAGAGGTTATCGGAGGACTGCATGCGGGTGAGGGATTTAGACTCCTCGAAGCTATTTTACATGCGCGCTGGTGGATAGCCAAGCAATACTAAAAGAAGGAGACTTCTGGTTCACGCAAGGACTAGCGGAGACATAGATAGCCGCTCCAGATCTACTAAATCTACCCGGTCCAGACTTGGCCCAGCATCGTATCTTGCCCAGGTCCTTATATCGACAACAATCAGGCAGCTTCCCATCTGATCACTCTTTTTCCACATCTTCACCCACGTTACCATGTCAGATGAAGAGAAGTGCGAGTCCGCCCCCAACCTCAGCCCAGAGCCGCTGGAGCGACGAAACTTCCTGCAGGGTTTCTCGCAGCAGCTCGCTGAGGAGATAGGCGCAAGCCTAGGGTCCATACCCCTGATAGCGTGTTGCTTCGCCACGGGGCTCACTGATGGTACTCTGTATAATGGTGAGTCACGACGAATAGGTATATCGAGATCTCGAAGCTGACGTTTCTATAGCATATGGTACTTTTGTATCGATGCAAACTGGTATTTTCCACTTGGTCATCATTGAGATGTTTAGTTCTAACACGCTCATTAGGAAATACCGTCTTCGTCGCGCTCGGTACGTCTGGGCAGAATAATAAGCCTTTCGGATGGGCCCGTTCTCTATTTTCTATAGGCTGCTTCGTTATTGGATGCCTAGCCTTCTCCAGATTCCATAAGCTAATCGGAGGCGGGCGCCGTCGAACGACTCTCTTCTTCTCCTTCTTGCTACAGACCGTTATCGTTGTTGTGGCTGCGACTATCATACAGACGGGTATAGTCGACGGCACATATCCCTCACGAAGAGATCCGGCCGACGTGGACTTCCTCGAACTTGCTCCCATCGGATTGCTGAGCTTCCAAGCCGCAGGCCAGATCGTCAACAGCCGCGGGTTGGGCGTAAGCGAAGTTCCCACGGTGGTAATCACAACTCTACTGTGCGATCTAATAAGCGACGAGAATATTTTACAACCGCTCAGGAAGAATGTGAAGCGCAATAGAAGAGCTACCGCTTTCGTTCTGACGCTGCTAGGCGCGATATGCGGAGGTTGGATCTCCAAAGCTACAGGTGCCGTCCAACCAAGCCTTTGGTTTGTCGCCGCCATCAAGGCAGCAATTACCATATCGTGGTTATTCCTTGGAGTTAAAACTACGGACTGAGCAAGTTCAATGTCTTAGTGGTAATAAGCGGTGATAGATGAGCCAAGAATCATTGTACGCTGGTCGTCATATGTTACTTTTAATTGCCGACCTTTACGACCAGTTACGCCAATAGAATAGAGTATACTAGACCTTATCTGTTTACTTATGTATTTAGATATTCATTAGGAGCCCTTGAACTCGAGCAGATAGATTCGGAAGTAGATAGAGAAACACGCTTTGATCGAATGGGGTTTAACACTAACATTCATTGTTTCGAGCGATGGTGAAGTTATCGGGCGCTTTACTATTGCCTTGCGACATAGTCAGTTTGGAGTTTAGCACTCAATATTTCCCCTTGGATTTCGTGAAAGATGGAATCATCCAGCGCATGTTATGCGCATCAAACACTGGATGCCAAGACGCTTTTCAGCAACCCTGCGGGTTTCGTAAATGTTAGCAACTTGGAGCATTGTGACGAATATAGCTTTTATTAGTCTCGTTCAATCGACAAAACTCGTAATTATGACTTTTGGCATATCATAGACATCTGAGCAATAGTAAAAGAAGCCGAGTTGACTTGAGCGATATTAACAGCACAATTGATTGAACATATGAGGTCGTCGCTTTAACGTTAGATTATGCTTTTTGGTTGGAGATTTCTTATCTAATCGAATCTAAATGACATGATTGCGCGATGGAGCTAAGTAAATTGCTCCATAGACACTTTTGACATCAATTTTTCGCAATAATTCAATTCTCCACCAGGCACTTTGGCGGAGTGGTTAACGCGATGCCCTGCTATTAAACCATAGTTAAGGCATTCCCTTCGGGGGCGTGTGTTCGAATCACACAGGTGTCGACATATTTCGGATTTTGACCAAATTAATCGATAGTTGATTTTTTTTCATTCTAGAATTTAACTACGTATCAAAACGCCTTTTTTCTTATTTATTTTAATAATTTTTTTTAACGATCAGCGCCGCGCCAATTTCGGCTTGGTTCCACTTTCGCGTAAGCTATGCCGACTATCTCTAGGTCATGCTTCGGAGGCAACGGCTCGAATGTGTCGAGTCTCGGTCAAGTTGCGGGACAAGCCCATCCGGCAGCAGGTCTAGACACGCGCGGAGCTCTAGGATCCCGTTTGCGCTCCTAATCAGCTTTCCACTCCGAGTCCCACCGCCTTAGATAAGGTATCTATAAGTGGTTGCCAAGTGTGGAAGATCCGGCTCCTCGAATCGTGAACCATTTCGACTTCCCGGAACGCGCCGTTCTCTCTAGCACGGCTCTTTAATATCTTCGGTGATTTCGGGATGAGTTCGACCGGTCGAAGAAAACGTTCTCGGTGTTCATGCGTCGATTCCTGCGATTTGGCTGCTATCAGAGTCAGATGAGTTTCATCAAGTTCTACATTTTGATGTTGATTCATCTCGGAGACGCTTCGGGCGCAAAGTAGAAAGCTATAATCTGTTGCCCACACAATTAAGCTCTGAATGATAACAAGGAAAACTTTATTCAAATGCTCAAAAATCATAACTCTCCGGCTTCTGCTTATTCCGAGATTGAGCGGGTTTACGGTATGCCTAACTAGATCAAGCCCGGCGTGAGATCATTCCAAGCTGTTTCCGTGGAGTATTCCGGTGAGCTTACTGCCTCTGATCATTTTATCGCGGAATCCACTTGGAGTCAGTTTTAACAGACTGCTCAGCATCACAGCAAGCAGCGTGGTCGGAAGAATTTCCACGTCTGCTCTTTTTACGACTCCATAGTTCACCATGCAAAGCAGAAGCCCCAGAGCAATATCAATCTGATTCTGCTCTGGCAAATTGTGATGCGAGGAGAGACCCGGAATCCGACCATGCTCGCCAACGCCAAGAGGATCGTGGAACTTTGCCAAGGGAAGCTCGCAGCCGCCGATATTGAACTGTGCATTCCGTCCGCGATCAGAGAGTGTGGTCTCGAGTTGAATTTCAATCCCGCCGTACTTATCTACAACGTGGGTTCGAGCATGCCCAAGACCAAAATCCTGATGGCTTTAGCCGTCTTATCCAAACATGAAGAACGCGTTGCTTTTCGGTGATCTTATGCAGCTGCTTCCGCTTGTCGTTTCCACCCGCAAGCATTTTAATAACTTCAATTCGGTCGGCCCCTTCGACAATTAGCTTCGGACATCCACGCTGGAGCGGATACAGCATACTGGAGTATGCTCTATAAGACTTTTACACAATTATCAGCAGCACGCTGACCTTTATAGCGGTACGAGCAATTGGGTTTATAATACAATTACGGTTTCTGGCATCTTTGGGCCCTTTCTTCCCGCGGTTAAGCGCTCTTTTGGCATTATGAACCGATTGACCGGGATTTCGAAGTTATAAATGTCATTGTTAATATTTAGAATTCCAAGGAGCACATGATATAAAAACGATGTGCACGCTTATTACATTTTGAAGATTGCTTTCACTTTCTTCCGCGATGATAAATTCACCACCATCAACGAGCAGAAACTCGGCATAATCGCAATGCTGTAGATGTACGAGGTTCAGGTCACCGAGTTGGAGTCTCTCCTGCGTAACCGTTAAGCCGTGCATAATATTTTCGGATGCATTCCGGCAGCTTTGGCGGGGTGCGTCATAGTCAAGCACACTGGATGCTTTCCAAGGAGGACAAGCCGACCTGGTCGCTGTTGACTACGTCCGAACGAACCGTTCAGGATTTACCGGCGAGACACCTAGAAATACAGTTGCTCACACTTGATATTCCCAGGACTGTTTATATCACTCCCAAGCCCAGTATCTGAGCTCCCGACGTGAGTGTTCTACTCATGTCCAAACCACTAGCCCAGTATATTTAATTTCGAGGTGCTCCAATGCAGGTTTGTTCGCCATCATCGAATTAATACCCGTTCGGACCGCCTCAAATATGTGTTTCGGAGTGCTCGCCCAATCGGCCCTAAATCTCTGTCAAGTTTACGGAGCGTAGCAGGTGGATAGACGCGGAGAGGCGATTTTGAGAGAGCCATCCCGAAGCTGATGGTGAGTCCTTGCATCTGGCTGCCAGCAGTCTTATATAAAAAATACCGAAACCTTCCCACATTGTGCCCAAACTTGGTAGGGTGTCTTTATGGGTTGTTAGGACTATAGGGAAACTCAGTGATCAATTCAGAAGCTATTTCAAGTCTCTCCCAAGTACGTGCATCTACTTATTATTAATACAGAATATTATCAAGACTATCTACATAACTTTCAAGTCACATGGGGACGGCCTACGGGCTTTCATCGTCGCCGGGAACTGTCGGGAGCGACCCTGGATATCTAGCTCGCCGTCGAGACTCCAATGTCGACCAATCCAGATCCTCTCCAACGCTCGCAGGGGACATCTAATCGTCGTAATCACCATCTGAGAGGGGTTGGGACTAGTCTGGCCCAGTACTTTTCGAACAAGCTCTGCCACGGGGACACAATGATTAGCACACTTATACGAGGTATTCCCAAAGACGGCTGGATCGCCCCCAAACTCAACTAGCAGTGTTTAATAGCCGCCGGGATCTATCCTGGAGAGTTTGGGATAGCTGGGGGCCCATTTTGCTGTCGTGCCCAATTTCACCCCCGATTACAGCGAAATATGACAATCACCAAATCTAGTTGTAACGCTCCCAAACTTCGCAGGCATACTTGCCCAGGCCTGAGAGCTATTCGTAAACGTGGAAGAAACTGTACGGAAACGCTTTCCATATCGACTCCAAGCTCGCAAACTGACCTACCGACGGGGATATCGCGAACTCTACTTCGATTGGATCTAAAATTAGTAGGGATGCTCTATGAGACGTAGCTACTGGCGTGGTTTGCTTGGTTACTTTATAGCTGTGGGTTTTGAGTCGGCCCTGAGAGCGCAAACTTACCTGTCAGCAAGCTTTACTCAAACGCCACGAAACCTGTGCCGATTTAGCCCGTGCTTGAGAGATACGGTCCAAATGATGTAACGGTGCGAAAATGATATGGTGATCTGTCCTGGACGGTTTGATTTAATGTTATCGGAGGGTGGCTATCTGACCCCTCAGTACACTCACACGTACTGTTGCTAATACCACTCTGACTGTCTTTAAAATTGGCAGGGATGCCCTTCTGGATGTATCGGTCCTCTTCGTCTACTTGGTTAAGTCATAAAACGCTGTTCTAAAAGTTTTTTTTTTTTTTTTTCTTTTTCAATAGCGTGATTTTAACCTGTCAAGCCACCCCTACGGAATATCACGAAAGTCACTCGGCAAACCCTGGAGTTGGCAGACATGCTCTACGGGATGCATTTACCGCCATGATGTGTGTGAGCAGATCCGGAGATGTCGTTATGAAGATATAACGAAAATGGTACTTCGATTCGTTTACAACTACGTATAAATTATCACTAAAGCAGCCCGGATGGACTCCAAATTTTGCAGGGTTAATCTACAGGGTGTATCCGCGCTTTTGTATTTGTGAGCAGGTTAGGAGAAACTATATTGCAACGCTTCGTTAAATGGTGGTTTGACCTACTAACAACCATGTACGGATTATTACCTACACGATAGGGGCAACTCCCAACTTTTTAGGGATGCTCTACAAGCCATATCTGGAACAACTTTTGCAATTAGGCACCGGCGGACTCGCTGTCAGGACTCCCACTTGGGAACAAAGGGACTTTGGAGGACAAAGAAGATGTTTGTATATAGCTCTGACTTCAGAACCATCCTAGTTAGGGTTCCTTACGGAACAACGAAGTTGTTTCCTCACCTAATGCTCTACGGCGTGACAGTCGCGAAGGCTTGCGCTGAGCTTTGTACACCACGGCGAATCTACCTGATATTGTTGTCGAATTTTTGAAGTTTGTCTAAAGGGTGAATCCTGTTGTCTTCTGTACCAACTCATATGTTCCCACGTATGCACAACATCAACTTATCCAATTCAACCCCGATTAACACCGTATTGAGGACACAGAGTTTCTAGCGATAGGGGGCATGGCAGGTATTTTTTCGAATTTTATTTCTTCTGTCTGCCCGGGCCAACTGCATCACATATAGCTACTCCTTCGCATCCTTACCATGGGTTTTCCCAGTTCAACGCCGATCAACTGGACATTGAGCAAGGATAGCCTCAAAGTGCAGGAAATTATCTTGGATGTTCCTTTAAATTTTTCTTCCCAGGTTTTCAAGTTGTATATCCTCTCCTCCATCTGCTACTGCGCAATCCCAACCACGACTTGAGAAGTTCAAGGCCGATCGACTCGGGACAGCGTGCGGTAGAGTTGCTAGGCCTAAAGAATTATACAGAGTATTTCTCTCTCGTCTTTCTTGATATTTCCTGCTTCGTACTGTATATATCCTGTTAGTCCTTTATGTACGTAATGTCATTTTAGCAAACCCAGCACCAAGTCGAAACTACATGGGCAGAGTTTCTAGGTGTAGATTATGACGTTGGATAAATTAGGTTGGACAATTTTTGTAATTTCCCTCTTGAGGTCCCACACATGCGTGATAGTAACTTGGTTAATTTGAGCACGACCAAGCCGAAACAGCTGTTAGAACCACGATAAAAAATCTTTCCGATTTCCTCCACCGGGTTCCCGAGTGTAAAGTGCTTCGCTATGTGCATATTCCTATGTGAGTAAAAGTAACTTGTCCAGTCCAGTCCCGACCAACCCATAACTGCCCGAAAAAGGTCCCCTGACCTTGAAATAGATATCGTCCACATTAAAATCGACTGCTTCTAATCTGGATTGAACTGACGATCGACTAAGCATTTAGAAAGCCATTACGCTTATTATTCATTATTTAAGTGCTGCTACGAATCCGAACTAAAGGGGGGTAGAGGCAGCTGCTCAATAGGTACATACCTACCTCATATGCCCACCTTGGTAAATTCGGCAACCACACCACAGCCCAGGACCTTTTAGCATAGCCCCTAACTTTAATTCAGCGTCAATCAAATTCAACAGTCTCTTACGTTTATAATATTAACGACAATCTAAGATGAGCGAGTATATGACGACGCAGCAGGTGTGTAAGGCGTTAGAAGATCGCGAGGCACTAGTAGACGAGTTTCGCCAGAAGCAGGACGACGTGAGCAGGACAGGATCATCTCTCAACCACGCAGAATGTGAGAAGGCGGTAAAGGAAAGCCTTCAGGTCGAGCGTCGCCTTGACGAAGACCTCAAGAAGCGTCGTGAGAGCCTACAAAAGCAAGGATTCGACAAGACGTCAGCCGAGTTAGCAACGCAAACGCACGAGCTAGCGAATGTTCGAGACGAAGTCACGGCACTCAGACGCCAGGTAGACGAGAAAGATAAGTTGATCCAGGAATCTAATGCTAGTCAAGACGAAGTCAACCGCCGTGCCGATAGCCTAATCGACGAGCTCGCCACAAAAACCATCGAGGCTTCTATATTGGCGAATAAACTTGAAGATGCGGAACGACGCCTGTCCCAACTTGACGAGAGCGTTCCCCGGCTAAAAGAACAAATTCAAGTCAGTGAAGACAATATCGTGGTACTAAATGAGAATGTTACTAGCAGAGACGAGCGAATTTCGGCGCTGAACGAAGAGATCACCAAGCTAGAGACTAGGGTAGCGAGCCTCGAAGTATCGCTTCAACAAGTTAGTCCAGAGCTTGAAGATTCCCGTCATACTGAAACTTTGTTACGAGAACAATCAACCATCGCCACCAAGGCCCCGGAGGCTCCAGAGGCCAGAGAACTTGGAATAGCCAGGTTCTTCGCCATACAGTCTGGTTGGGAGGGAGTTCAGTATAGCCGCTGGCTACCGTATATTCGCGTCGTCGCAGAAGCCGACAGCGCCCTTGGATCGAACCCTACTCCGACGCCTCTGCCGTGGGTTGTACTTGAGACTTGGCGAAGTGACAAGGAGCAGCAGCTCGGCAACTATCCCTACTCCGATGTCGTTAGTATCGCCTGTGGGTTATACGGCTACGTGCTGCAAAAGGAGACCGACGAGGAGCCGCTATATCTTCTTGGACTACTAGCACGACGCCTTGCTGAGGACAAATCCACCTACGTCGCGCCTATCGTACACGTATTAGAGGAGTATCTCGAAATCACAGAGGACTTCGACGTTTCCACCGCCGCCGCACGCCTTCAGATGTTCTACCTCGGCCTAGGACAAGTGGCGTCTCTCATTGCAAAGCGATGGCCTTCTTTCCCGGGTATCGAAAACATTCGCCTTCGAGTGAGAGGACGACTAACCGGCTCCCCATTTTCGACGCTCGATAATTTACTAGACGACGCCAACTTAGAAGCAGTCCTTCGCGAACAGTCACCGAAGGTATATCTTTTCTATGAAGACTTGAAAGTAGTCTTCGTCAGTCTACGTGGGTTAGGTAACATACGCGACTCGCGCGACTGGATTTTCGCCCTCAACTTTACAGATCGGGTGACTCGTATGGTTCACCGCACAAGAGGTAAATGGACTAGCATAGAAAACTTTACCATCACGGCTCCCGCGCCAGAAGACGACTTGGTTATTAGAGTGCGAACTCAAGACGAGTTCCTATGGATCCAAAATCACTTTTAGAGGTTTGTATCGTAGCTCTTAATTATATAGATGACGAATAGATTGTTTACTTGCGTCCAGATTGCGAACTTGGTGAGACGGCTTAGCAATGAAAATGTCTATTATGCTACCTATGCTATTTGTAACTAATTCAGGACGATTAGGGTGATAATTAACATTTTACGCTGTATAGCTAAGACTTCCTAACCCGCTATTGTAACCCTTCAACGTCTCCATGAACGATAGAATTGGCTAGCATGATATTGGCCGCGAAATCCTTAGGCCTGGCTGTAAATTCGGGAAGCGAAACCAAGGGTGGAGTTCCCAGCGCTGGAGCATAAAAGAGCATATATTGACGACCTGGCTCTCCCAGCTTCCAGGATTCCTCGCTGCACTGGAAATTGGCCGGGGCCCAACATTCTACGCCATCTATCCCGTATCGTCGAACCAGATCCCGGCTCTCGTCGGTCTTGCGTAGGCGAACGACAGCTATAAGGGTGTAGAGAGTAATACTTTCTTCCGGCTTCGTGATCTCCATGGTGGACGTATTGTGTATGCGACGTAGGCGCTTCCCGCCGACGTTGATTAGTCTTAGGCTCTCAAACCCTGGGGCATTCTCGACCGGGGCGTGATAGTGAACCCTTAGAACGACAGGACGATTAAATGTGAGGAAGTATCTTCTCTTATTCCTTGCGGAGACAAAAGTGCCGAACTTATCGCTGATATAAGTGCTAAGGTCGCCCTCACTGTTCCATGTGATCATGCTGCTCTTCGCCATCTCAGTAGAGTCGGTTTGGGTTTCGATGTCCCATTCTCCCGGTTCGTCAGTTAGGACGGGCTGAGATAGAGGGTTTCCATCGCAAAGTTGAAATGGCGGGCGACAGAACAGGGTTCGACACATGAGATCGCTCTTCACCAGCTCGACGAATGATAGATTACCAAGTCCAAAATCCCTTTCCATTATGCGCGTGGCAATTTCTTGTCGAATTTCGCTCTGAGCTAGAAGACTCTCCGCGCTATTACCCAAATCGGACCAGGCAAATCGCAGTAGCGGATTCTCATCTTCGGCCGCCTTGATCTGCTGACGGAGTTCTGGCTCGGTCTTCTCGGGGTCGCCAAGCCACGATAAGGAAATTTGAGAGTACAGGTGACGTAAGGCGCAGATGAAAACGTCTATACCGCTCATGTCATCTAGGTAGCGGTGTTCTGATGTCGGCATGAACTGGCTAGTCGCCTGCCTCTGCAGAAATATGTTTTGGATCGCGACATCACTAGGGTGCAAGTCGCGTAGGTCGGGGAGAGACGAAAAATCCAAAGGCTGGGAAGACATTTTGACGATTGACAAAAGAGGCGGGATGGTAAGAAGGTGAAAAAAGGAAAAAAAGTACAAATGGTTGTTACTAGACGCTGGTAATCGATGCAAGGTCGGCACCTGGATCAATTATGGGTAGGTAGGTGCCTAAAGACGTAGCTCTAGTACTTATCAATGGGAGGTGAGCGTAGAATACTTTGGACTCTTTCACAGACCACATATATCGACCAAGTTCCCATCTCTTCACCACATTTTTAAAACCCTCGTCTTTAGTAGCCATTTAATTGCCTGCATCAAAATCTCCCAATCACCCTCGTAAACCAACATGAACGTCGCCTGGAAGGTGAAGCAAAGTGAAATCGAAGAATTTGTTAAGAAAGGACTGAAAAGCACCGAATCAACCGTCGCCTACCTAACGTCTCCCCATGCCTCCGGGAAGAGCACTACTCTAATCTAGCTAGAGAATACCTAGAAGACGTCATCTTCCAGATGAAACAACAGGACACCCTATCCAAGGACTTTTGCCTTTCCACTTACGACGAATTCTTCGACGTGACTTCGAAACCAGACTGGAAATGGCCCAAAAGAGTCACGATCGTAGCCGACGTAGAGTTGCGCTCCTCCGTCGAAGGTGAAATATTCTTCGGTCTCCTCGCGGGAATGGTACATAAGAAGCGCGAGCCAATACTAAGCGTCCTTCTCATGTCACCACACAGATCGCAACGGACAGTCACAGCCTTCCAGAAGGTCATAGACCGAGTCCAAGACATCACGGTACCGGAAGTCATCCCAGGCTTGAATATCAAGTACACAGATGAGTTGGACACTAAGGAGGTTGTACGCAAGATCAACAACGTGCTCAGCCAAGACGAGAGAGCTCGGGTCGTCATACTCTCGTCAAAGCACGACCTCAAAAACATCCCACCCGAAAAGACGAGCCGCATCAACACAGCAGACCAATTATTAGATAAGATCGACGACCTAGCCCGCCCCATCCTCGCCGTAAATCTAGAAGTCGGTACATCAGCACGCGTTAAGAATTTGCGGCTAGTAGTGCTACATGGCAGCTCGGATGCCGTCATCTTCGACAAATGGGCGCGTCACCTTGCAAGATGTAAGAGAGAAGTCTCCAAGCACGAAATAGCCCAAGGGATCTTCTGGGCACTTAAAGCCAATACGTCCGAGCCCCTCGAAGTCTCGCTGCGTCTTCTGCCCAACGCACCCAAAGTATTAAACGCGTAACTATATTCTCTGTGCGATTTGATTGATTTAATTTATTGATTGAAAAAGGAAGAGTATTATTTTTTTTTTTTTTTTTTTTTTTACAAACGGTCACTGTGTTTGAACAGTGTTGGGGAGCCATGTGACCGTAGGTCACATGACAGTACATTATTATTACATCTGACATTTTCCAACGTAAAAACTCAAGAGTACGAGTCCAAATAAAAGTGCCATCAGTGTCAGCAAACGCATATGCTTTCGAACTGGCACTTTGCTACTGGCTAAAGCAACGTTGGCTGCTGGAGCCATACTAGTATTCGTTCCATACGTCTCATGTAGAACCCCTGATAGTTACCAGTAGCTCTAGCTAATGGGTAATATCCTATAATCAGCCCTTACGAGAGATTCCCGCGATGAGTGTTATATGTAAAGTGAATTTCTGAAAATACAGATGGTGATAGAGGTAGTCTAGGTGTAAACGCATGTCTTTTCAAACGCACTGGAGCCCGCTGCGTGCCCCTTTATCTGCTCGTCCCAGAACCCCCCCAATACGTACGCTACAGCCCCTATGCACTCCTAGCACATAGGTACCATACATGGCTTATTCTATCGACGAATTAATGAATTAGGCAACATCATTACAACTTCTAGGTCGTTAAACCAACAGGCAATTTATATTCCTTACGTCTTATTTAACATGTTTTCATACCACATCGTTTCGTATCACGCTTTTTAACCTGCAGCAAAATATATACAGATACTCACCATAAATCCCACAGCATAGACTTTTCAGAAGTGATTCCCGGCGTTTGCGCTGAGTTACCCGTCTGCGGAAGACCCGCTCAACGTATAGTTGAACGTTTTGATAACGGCGCCCCGCTAGACCACCTGTTCTTAGTCGTTATAAAGATGGCAAAGGAGTGGCAGCAGCAGGCAGCAGTCCCGTCCTCTAAAACTATAGGAGTTTTCGAAAACGAAAGCGAGGATGCCCACGAGCACCTACGCGTCTTGTTTCACACCCTGAATAGGAAGACGCTGAGATCCCTGCTCCTCGGGACATTACCTTACGACCTCTATGACGAGGATTCTCCGAAGTGCGAAAATATGTATAACCGGGATGGCCCTGGAACCTACTTGATAGGGATCTCCATCGAAGATCGCCGCGGTGCCTTTTTAAGCGGTAACGAGGTTAAAGAAGTCATCAACCACATCCGCGATTACAAAGCCGGCTGCGAAGCCTGGGTCCCCTTGGAGGATGCGTATGGAGATAGCCAAGTATCTCATGCCCAGGCGTTGTCCTTGGAGAAGGCGTACGCCATCGATAATACGATGCTTTCCGAAGATGACCAATGGGAGAAAGGAGACGAATACATTAAACCGAGGTATATGACGGGAAAGGGAAAGAAGACAATACAAAATATAGAAGAGATGATAGCCATGCTTGGCAAGCGCCTGGATGCTCGGTTCAGTGGTGAAATCCATCAAAAGTCACGTCCACCCTACGTCGGATGTGGTCATCGAGTACCGACGAGACTGCTGCAGCGCGATCCCAACTACAGCAGCATGGGATCGTCGTCTAACGTACTAAAGCTGCTCATATCCTGCATACGCCGAATAGGTTTGAAACCTATAGTTCACACCATACCCATGATTATGGTGTGGGAGGAATTCCAGATCCCGCTAGCCGAGATGCTAGTGACCGTCCTAGGCCAGTCGCTAATCTCCATCAACGGTCTTAACGTCGCCCAGCCGGGAACGAGCCAGGGCTCGGGCGATAGAAACGAAGACCTCTACTTCAAGACGAAGAGGCACGTCTGGATCAATCGTCCATGGTTCATGGAAAATATTCAAAAGTCCCTAGGGTTTAAACTGAACCGGGACCTCTATATCGACGCTTTTGATACGATTAACGAGAAATACATGGACGAAGCCCAGATGACGAAGTATATGAAAGATAACGATGAGCTCGAAGGTCACGTCGAATACCTCAAGATCCAGATCAACCAAATCCTCGACGAGCGCAAAGCCGAGCAGGAGACGGAGAAGGAGACGATTGCCAAGATCGATCGATTTTTGGATTCGTCCACAGGCATGTTTCCCGACTTGCCTGAGGACGAGGGTGATGATGGCGATGAAGGCGAAACTAACGATATTGTTGACTAACGATGACCTCTGTGACTTGCTCGTTACTTAGATCTCTCTTGTACTTTTAGATGTGACGAAAGCTACAGTGCTTGTACGAAGGACGCGCTAATGCGTTAGTACATCGTAGACCTTGCTTTGCTAGTATATAGCTGTCGTCTTAATCATGGTATCTCTCCAAAGAAGAGCATGATGAGTAGTAGATAGTAATATTAAATTTCTCTTGCATCAGATTGCCGCCAAAGTCATATCAATCAAAGAAGTTCTGTCTCCTATTTACAGATGTCGTTTCGTGCTTCGGACACAATGTCCCAAAACGAAGGCGTAGCCGGCTTTATATCGTCCTTTTTATAGACTTGGACCAGTAATCGCTTCGAGGGATATTTCGAGGATGACTCGCTTCGTTGACTGTTAGCAGACTAATCAATAGAGCCTTCAGTCTGTTATACAATGAAAATATCTATGGGTCTTTACTAACCAATTAATTTCTATATCGATGGAGACGCGCTTTAATAGGCGGCCACCTCTTCGCCGGAGAGTCAAGAACTACGAGCCGTGTTATCGCCCGAGTATCTCACTTACATAGACTTGACCTGTTAATACGTGTGTACACCTACACGTCGGGAAATATCGTTAGAATCCCTACGAAGACGATTCATATGGGTACTCTCTATCAAGATTCTCATATTTCACTCCCTGTCGTCGCCTTGTAGTAGTAAACCTGTGCCTATTTCTAACTGACGGACGTAACGAAGTAGTGAGCATAGTAATAGAGGAACTACGAATAGTGCAAATAGCTTGACAGGGGCTACTATGTCAAGCAAAGAGTCAACGAGAATAAAGCATTTGTAAAGCGAGATAATTATTGAGGTGAGTCAAATAGAGTAGACTCTATCGGCAGAGACCGGTCGGACTTACCATAATTTTGAGATAGCTAATTTCTTCTATTACATTCTAACCTCACAACTTCCATAAACAACAACAACTCAACTTTTCAAACTTCATCTACGACGCAAGTATCGCCTTTTAAGACATTCATAGCCTAGAAATACGACTTCGCCGTGAGTTATAGGTACGTTTATCTTTTTTAAGCCAAAAGCGAAGTGCGAGTGCGAAAAGACGGTACGCGTTATTTCGAACCATGCCGTCGCTGTTTGCTTAGCAGCACACGCCCACCTCCCGCATATATTTAAAACGTTCGCACACACACCCATCGACAATTGAGCCCTTTACTACACATTAATCCGCCCTAGGCCTATCCCGTCCTTACATTTCGCCAATTATCACTCGTTGAAACTGCCCACAATGAGTTCGCGTCAGACACAATCGATGTCCCCCACCAAACAAGAGGATGCGGAGATGAATGATATGGATAATAACGAAGGAATGAGCGATTTCGATGAGAGCGATGTCGATGAGAACGACGTCGACGAAGAGAGCAATCACGACGACAGCGACGAAGACGGCGAGAATGACGTATCCAATCCATTCTGTAGCGAAGACGAAGACGACTACGAAGATGTGGAAGTAGACGGTTTGACTGATGATTCGCCTCCCTATACCGATAGCGAGAAGGATGACTTTGGAAAGAGACGTCGAGGAGAAGGGAAAGCTACCGACAACGATAACCTTCGCGAGATCACCGAGACATACCAACTTCTTCCATCGGAACTTCGTACCATCGCGAGAGAAAACCCTCGAAAACTCCAGAAGACGGCGGACAACTCGAAAGCTTGGTTAGCAAAGCATAGACCTATGATCAAATCAGTTCAAGACATCTTGGATCGGATCTCAACTGCCCGCGAAGACACGGGCGAAGGAGGAGTTTGGACGCAAGAACTAGAAGACGAACTTCAGCAAAGATTGGCCGACGACCCTTACCTAGATTACTTAGCGACAAGCAAGCTCCCGAAGTCGAACGAGAGGTTCATCCCAATGTGGAAGAAGATATGCCGCGTTAGACAGCAGTGCCCCTCGGAAATCATCTCGCCTCTCAAGTACCTCGAATACGGTGCTACTCCCCGCGTACAGCTCCGCGACGGCACGACGAAACCGGATCCGGTATGGTCCTCGTCCTTCTGCGAGCGACTATCAAGACTAGTTCTTGGTGGGCCTTGGAAGGGTAATATGGACCTCCTGGCGACGTTTCTTCGTTATTCGTCCGCGTGCCGTGTAGACGACCGCCGCTCCGTACCCCTCTTCATGGCCTACGACAACGACGACTCCTTATTCGTGCGAGAGGTGAAGAAGAAGCTTACCTCTCACCGCGACCCGACAAAGACGATCCCGCAGGCCCATCAAGACGCACGCCGAGAAGTTCGTCAGCGAGGCATCGAACTACCTTGGTATTCTCAGATGATGCGCAACATAGAAAAGCTTGCGTTCAAGCCGGTAACTAACCCACCCGGAGAAGACACCGACGAGTTTCCGATATACCCGGTTACGACCGAAGACTTGCGCACTCTCGAGCGGGCCGTAAGCAACTGTACAGATCTCGGGCGCCCAATGTTCCACTCCGTGAGAGACGCCGCTCGCCTGGTGTCCCACGGGAGGAACTACGACCATCCGAAGACGTACAAGGAGGTCCAAACTCTGCAGAAGGCGATCTACATGAGCGAGACAAGGGAGTTGATGAAGAGGAGCATAGAGGGAGCCGTTGAGTCTCCAGAAAGGGAGATGTCTAGCTTGGGTGTCGGTGGCGGTAGTAGCGGCGACAGTGGTCTCAATGAAGACGATATGGGTTTCCTTCAGCCCGATACCCCCGACGTCGCCTCCGACGTCGCCTCCGACCCCGCCTACGTACCATCCGAACCCCCCCAGCACCAAGAGCCGGAACGAAAGAATCCGCGAGACCGGAACTTACCTCCCTGCCCCTACCTAGGCGATCCCAATCTCACCAAGGAAGACGTCGACCCAAGTGCTTCTACGCATGGTGCTTGGGGTTGGGGAGACCTAAAGCCATTGGATACGAATTTCAAGGATGGGCATCAACCCACGAACGTCCCTAGCATGGATATGTACCACCAAGATTCTCCGGGCGCGAGTCTCGTTTTCGATCACAACCGGGATAGGGAGGTGTGGGATAGGCTTGGCGCGTGGATAAACACGTCGCTAATGTATAAAAGTTTCGATGGCAATAGTGAAAGCGACTAGTAAATCCTAATATCATTGCTTTGACGTCGCGCCTCTTGAAGTAGCTATAAAATTTCCTGTAAACTTTGCAGAACGAAGGCGCATTGGTGGTGTCGTCACTAGTCAGATATAGTGCGACGATGTAGATAATGACTTTATATCATCGGGGATTCTATACGTAGAATTCCAATTGTACGTTTGCTACGTAGATTTTCAGATCCTGTTCGACCTTCCTAAGTTATCTTTATTTTTCATTCTCTGACCAATCCCCTTGGATATCAGACTGTTGATATCAAGGGGATATTAAAGCTTATAAAGCGTATGCATCCGTATATCGTTAATGCAACTACCATATCTCCTAGCCGGTCCGCAACGACTACGTACGAATGTAATCACTAGAGTTTTGACGTCTTTCTTATCGCAACCACCATAGCCTTTACCGGATAGCTTAAGACGCCCCATTCAAGCATGTAGTCATTCAGGCAAAGGAAGAATGAGATGTCCTGGCGGCACGCAACCGGTTAAGGATGAGACATACTCCTTCAGCTCAGCCTTTGGGTCAAGAGATTTCAAGCCGAGTATGTCAGACGCCGTCGAGGTACGCAATCCTGATACGTTGGCGTTTATTTGGTTTTGCGGCTGCTGAGCATGTCGCATTCTGTTTGCCATTGATTAGAGTTGGCGGATGTATATCGGCTTGTCATGGCGGCAATCTTAACCCATGCAAAGATTTTAAAAGCATATCTATATAAGACCACGCCTGTCAGATTCCCCTTAACGCTCATAAACCACTGCGAGGTGTCGTTACACGCTCTCTGAGTTTAGCTGCCGTAACATAATTTACGAGTCTACCTATTTAAAACGTAATAAAAGCATCACTCTCTGCTGGATCCAGCAAGCGAACGGCCTCGTCCTTCGAGGCTGTGAGGATCGTATTGTCGTCGAACTTGTATTGTATTGATGAAAAAGCAAAGCTCTCTCATCAAATATTCATGATTATTTAAGTTTATAATAAAGTTCTCATGTTCTCATGATAGGAGAGAGTTATAAGTTCTCTAAGGAAGTAGCTCTGTAAGAATCCATGTCACACGGCCACACTGCCCAGACGGGTCGGTTCCTTATAAATAACCAATAAGACATTGATGATAACCATGAGGAATACCAATGGGTCATGATGCATCACAAGGACGTAGCTTCACCAACATCGGCGAGCAACCGGCGATTAAGTTGTAAGATACGTACTCCAGGCTGTTTATAAATAGAGACTCGTCCCTCACTCTCGAACGGAGAAGAGGGGACCACGGCCCTTGAGACTATTATAAGAATATATTGGACTGAATACTCTATTCTAAGCCTTTGTCACAATCCAGCATAGGCTTTAGTGATGTACCGGCATCCATAAACTCATCCAGCAGTCAACAGATCCCTACCAAACTTCTCGTAACGTAGTTGAGCACCTCTGATATTATCCTATTCCGCGAAAGAGTCCACGGCATGATCCATAGTCGATCTTATTTCAAGTTTCCAGATGTAGGAATGCTCTTAACGTCTGGCCCCTTTAAAAAATGAAACGTCTTGGTTTTTTTTCAGACTTTACAGCCTATGAACGCGATATTTCCTTCTCTATACTCCTTATTGGAGATCTTCTTCCTCATCCTCGTCCTTTAACAGATCTACGATGTCTGTCACGCCGTAGAGCATTAGGTGAGGAAACAACTTCGTTGTTCCGTAAGGAACTCTAACTAGGACGGTTCTGAAGTCAGAGCTATATACAAACATCTTCTTTGTCCTTCAATGTCCCTTTGTTCCCAAGTGGGACTCCTGACAGTCTCTCGTAATGGTTGGAAAGGTAGGCGGGACTTGGCTGTCTCTTGGGTCTTGCTATTTTTCGACTTGGTTTGGAGCTTTGTAGGCTGCTGAAAGATACGGTATAAGAGCCGTACTTGTATATTGACTTAGTGTACTAACCGTATGAGTGAGGAGGTCTCTCTTATATATACATTCCATGACAAGACACCATGTACCGTACCTCATTGTAGTCTCTTGACCACTCATTTCAACACAGGCAAAGGAATTCGAGAACCAATCAAGCGATATAGCCTGGTGTTCGCATCCCGTATCAATCCCCGTATTTTATACCATGTAGGAATCAATTACTTGTATATACTGGCAGATCCCTCCGGCCGCTCTACATAACGTGTGGAGTGAAGTGGCGTAAAATGCAGAGAGGAGGAATATCTATCGCGAGGAGCAAATGAAAACCTCGCAGCTATCGATCCGTCTCTCCGAAACACAAGTCGTGGATCGTAGTTCACCGTAGTAGATAGCCTGTATCCGTAAATATGAGGACATATCCGGAATATGAGCTGCGTCGTTAATCGACTGAACACATTTTGCAGATTACGTCGTCGGCATGATTATTACGCAATGATAATATTCATTACCCCATGGAAATAATCGATGCTATGTCATTAAATCTGTCACGCCGTAGAGCAT
This sequence comes from Daldinia sp. EC12, assembly GCA_002120325.1. Lineage (NCBI taxonomy): Eukaryota > Fungi > Ascomycota > Sordariomycetes > Xylariales > Hypoxylaceae > Daldinia > Daldinia sp. EC12. The sequence goes on from KZ112959.1 coordinate 390,080, forward strand.
TAAGTAAAGAAATAACTTCGTTGTTCCGTAAAGAACTTTAATTAGGATGGTTCTGAAATTAGAGCTATATATAAATATCTTCTTTGTTTTTTAATGTCCTTTTATTCTTAAATGGGACTTTTAATAGTATTCCCCCTTTTAAAACAAACCACCCGCGGTTTTTACGTTTAATCCCTTATATTAAAGTCATTATTCCAAAAATTGTTATTATTTATATTATTTTTTTTTTATATTTTTTCTTTATTAGTAAACGTTTTATTATTGTTTTTATTATATTTATTATATTATTTTTATTATTTTATAACTTTTTTTTTTCGAAATTATAAAAATAAATTTAATTTATATAAATTATTATTATAAAATTATAATAATTATATTTTATATTTTTTTAAATTATTAATTTTTTATTATAAAGTTTTATATTTTTTTTATTTAATAAAATATTTTAAACGCGTGTTATTTTTTTTATTATTAAATATATTTTTAAATATTTAATATTATTTTGTTTTTTTTTTTATTTTTATAATAATTTGTTTAATTTATTTCATCATTTATTTTTTATTAATTTTTTATTATTTTTCATATTAAAAATTTATATATTTATATAATAAAAAATTATAAAAAATAAAAAATAATTTTTTAAAAAAATTATTAAACTTTAATAAATAAAATTTTAAATAAATTTTCTTAATTATAAAAAAATTATATTATTTATTATTTAATTTTTTTAAAAATTGTTTTATTTTTATGTTTTTTATATTAAATTAAACTTTATTTTTTATTTTATAATATAAAATATTATTTTTATAAATGTTTATATATTTAATTTAATTTTTTAATATTTTTTTTATGTTATATTTTATAAAATCAATTATGTTATTTATTTAAAACGTTTTTTTATTTATTTTTATTTATTTATTCAAATTTTTTTTTATTATATTCGATAATATTAATAATAATGGTTTAATTTTTATTTTTAAATTTATATTATAATTTATAAAAAATAATAATATTTTTATTATATTTAATACCGTATTATTTAATATAAATTCAATTAATGGTAATTAATCAATTTAATTATTTTAATAATAAAATATATAAATATATAAATATTATTTTAAAATTACGTTAATAATTTTTATTTATTTATTCGTTTATAAATGGTACGTTATTAAAAGTTTTAATTTTATAATAAATTTATTAATTAATTGTTTTTAAAATTTTATAATAAATTATATATTTTTATTTAACATTATAATTTTTAATATGTTATAAAATAAAAAAATTTTTTTCATAAACGCGTTCGTTAATGTTCGAATATTTAATTTTTCGCACGTTATAAAATATTATATTTTAATTAAATGGTTAACAATTATTAAAATATATTTATATTTAATATTTTTTTTTATATATAATAATAATTTTATAATATAATTTATAAATATATCCGTTTATAATTTAAATAATATTTTTAATTATTTAAAAAATTTTTATTAAATAAATTATAATATTTTTATTTATTTATATACGTAATAAATTTAAATAAAAAATAAAATTTTTTTATATATTTTTAACCATTAATATGTTTTATTAATTATTTTAATTGTTTTTATTTTTTTTAAATAATTTATTATTAATAACATATAAAATTTTTATATAATTTATATTTTAAAATGGTTATTTTTTAATATAAAAAGTTTTTTTTTATAATAAATTTTTTTATAATATAATTTATATTTATTAAATAAAATTTTAAAATATTTTTTTAATTTTATTATTTAATTTTTTTTTTTAATAATTATATTAATTATTTTTTATATAATAACATCCATTTTATACATATTATTAATTAAATTATTAATATTTTTTAAATTATTTATAATTTTTAATTATAACGATATTATTTTAAATATTAAAATATTATTAAATAATAATTATTATAATTTTAAAATTATTTTATTATTAAATATATTATTTTTATAAATTATATTTTAAATTTTATAATTTAACGTATTTAATTTTATTATAAATTTTCCCGGTTTATAAATAATTTTAAAATTAAATTAATTAAAAAATTTTATTTATTTTATTTATTTTTAATTTAAAAATTTAATTATTATAAAATATTTTAAATTTTTATAATTTATAATAATTTTAATAAAATTTATAAAATTTTAAAATTTTAATTTCCATTTTTTAAAAACTTTTATTATAATTAAGAATTTTTTATTATATATTTTATAATTATTTTCAATTTTTAAATATTTTAAAAAAAAAAAAAATTATTAAACATAATATTTTAAATTTATTATATTAAAATAATATTTTTTTTAATATTTAATTTAAAACGTTTATTTTTATTATAATTTTTTTAATTAAATTATAATACATTAAAATTAAATTATTTATAAATTTAATTTTAAATTTTATAAAATTTTTTTTATAATTTTTATTTTAATTTTATTTTATATTTTTTTTTAATAATTATATTATATATTTTATAATATTTAAAAAACTTTTAATAAAATATTTATAAAAATTAATAAAATTTAAAAAATTTTATAATTTTTATTTTAATTTAAATATTATTTAATTTTTAATAATTATAATTTTTTTTTTATTTATTTTTAAATTATTTATAAAAATGATTAATTTTAAATATTTTATTTTTTTTATATAAAATTTATATTTTATAATATTAATTTATAAATTAAAATTTTTTAACATTTTAAATATTTTTTTAATATATTTTATATATTTTTTTTTATTATTAAAATAAATAAAAATATTATTTAAATAAATTAATATATATTTTTTAAAATAATTAAAAAATATATTATTAATGAAATTTTAAAAAATGTTTAATATATTATATAATTTAAAAAAAATTACGATATTTTTATTAATAAATATATATATAATGAAATTAAAAAAAATAATAATAAAAATAAATAATGATAAAATAATAAAGTTGAAATTAATTTATTATTAATGTTTAAAAAAAAAATTATTTATTTAAATATAAACGTAAAAATGTGTTTATATATAATAAAAATATATAAATATTTTTTTTTAAAATATATATTGATTTAAATACGTATTAAATTAAATATATATATTTTATTATTTAATTATCATTTATTTTATTTTTTTTTCGTAATTAATTAATTGTAAATTAATTTATTATTTTATATTTTATTTATTTTTTTAAATATAAATTAATTTAATTATTTTTTATTAATATTTTTATAATTTTATTTAAAAATGTTTTTATTATTATATTAATTAAATTATAAATATTATGGATTTAATAAATATTATTTATTTTTTAATTTTTATATAATTATTTTAAAATTATTAAATTAATTATTAATTTTTTTTTATTAATATTATTTATTTGTATTAAATATTAATATAAAGAAAAAAAATTAATACATAATACGAACAAGGTTTTAAAAAATGAAAACCGTTTTAAAATGGTATTAATAATGTGATAAATAATATATCCAACATTAAATTTTTAAATTATTCCGTAAATTTTACTTGTTAATACGTTACGTGTAATTTTTTTACATTTAATAAATAATTAATAAATAATATTGTTTTTAATTTAAATCTCATTATTTTAATCCGTTAATTTTTTATTATTTAAAATAATAATATAATTAATTTATAAATTTAAATTTTTATTATTTATAAATAATTT